>SJYX01007476.1:44785-75609 GCA_006410675.1 Oreotragus oreotragus
CGGCGGTGGGGTGGGGATGGGGGGCAGGGGAAGAGAGTGAAAGGAGGTGGAAGACAGTGTGATGCCCGCACGGGTGAGCTGCGCAGGTGAGCTGGCGTGGGTAAGCTGCGCGCGCAGGAAGAGATGCGGGAGGGGCCGGTCCCCGGAGCGGTGGGGCTGTGTCAGGCTGCGTGGGCTCAGTTGATTAAATCTCATACTTGTACCTATTTGAATTTTTGCAGAAAGCATATTTGGT
Organism: Oreotragus oreotragus; assembly: GCA_006410675.1. Lineage (NCBI taxonomy): Eukaryota > Metazoa > Chordata > Mammalia > Artiodactyla > Bovidae > Oreotragus > Oreotragus oreotragus. The sequence goes on from SJYX01007476.1 coordinate 45,021, forward strand.
TTATTTAGTGAAAATCTAAATGAAATAAAAAGATTTCCACTGTGGGAAAAAAATCTAGCTATTACGGTATTGTTCTAAAAAACTGTTTCCTTGGTTCACTGCTGACGGTGGGTCGTATGGAAGTTTTGGGGGGTGGGAACGATGGGATGGTGCAGGTCATCTGGCCGTGAGACGCCTCACGTGGAGGGCAGTATTGACCTTTTTTCTGCTGGCTTACGGGGAACCGTCTGTGACATTCACTTGCAACAGATCCACATTGATTCTCACGAGGCCCTGGGAGTGCTGAACACGTTGTTTGAGATTTTAGCCCCCTCCTCCCTGCGCCCCGTGGACATGCTTTTACGGAGTATGTTCGTCACCCCAGACACCCTGGTGAGTACCCAGCTCCTGGTGGCGTTCTGGGTCCCCCTCCTGGTGCGCCTGGGGGTGGAGACTTTGCCTGTTTCACGGGTTCCCAGACAGCACTGAGGCCGCTGGTCCAGGCCGCACTTTGAGAACCAGTGAGACTGGGACTCGGGGGCATTGTCAGGCTGGGGGGGGTCTTCGTAACGGGCGTTGGCAGGGGGTAGTCCGGCCATCCTCCTCAGCAGTGTCTCCCCTGCTCTGTCCCCAGGCGGTGGTGAGCACGGTCCAGCTGTGGGTGTCAGGCATCCTGGCCATCCTGCGGGTGCTGATTTCCCAGTCGACCGAGGACATCGTCCTGTCCCGCATCCAGGAGCTCTCCTTCTCTCCGAACTTGGTGTCCTGTCCGACAATCAGTAGATTAAGAGATGGGGACAGTGCTTCAGTCCCGGAGGAGCACAGTGAAGGGAGACAGACGAAGAATCTGCCAGAAGAAACGTTTGCCAGGTAGGCACCTTGTCTAGTCCACGACCTTGGGCGGTCATGTGGTGGTGGAGCCGTAAAACTGACAAGGTGGGTTAAGGAGCCAGTGTGTTTTCTTTGCCCAGCCAGCCTCGTCTCTGGCCTTTGGTCCTGCCTCTCTGCAGGCTCGGTCAGGTCCTGAATCAGACCCTCTGAAGGCTGCCCAGAGTAGTCAGTGGGTGCGTTGCCTGCAGAGAATTGGAAAACGTAGGGGTTCTGCTCCTCCCCACTGTGTACTGCCCTTCTGACGCCGTGGGCGATAGAGTCCGCGTCCTGCCAAGTGGACGCTCTACTGTGCTCCCCTCCGTATCCCTGTGCAGTCGTGTCCGAGTCGTGTCCGTGTCCTTGTGACCCTGTGGACTGGAGCGCACCAGGCTCCTCTGTCCGTGGGATTCTCCACATGAGAATACTGGAGCGTGTTGGCATTCCCTTCTCCAGGGGGTCTTCCTGATCCAGGGACTGAACCTGCATCTCCCGCACTGCAGCCAGATTCTTTACCACTGAGCCACCTGGGAAGCCCCTTCAGTATATTTGTGGCATCAAATCGTGTCTGCCTGTGTCAATTTTGCGAGGCTCCTTGGAGGCCGCACTCACAACTCGGGCACTGTAGAGACTTGCTGTTGGACAAGCGTGCCTCCTCCTCTGCTGGACTCGGGTGTGCGCTGAGTTAGGGCCCACAGAGCGTGTCCTGGGAGCTCACTCCCTGCCCGCGTGCTGGCCGTGTGCCACCCTTGGTTGGCCGTAGGTAGAGGTTGTCGTGGAGATGAGGTGGGGGAGTGTGCGCAGCATCCTTTTGTCCCTGGTCGGCACGCAGCCTGCGGCTCATGCCGTTGTGGTTAGGTGGGTGGCTGAGGTGCAGGCTGCAGGAACGCCCTGTGGTGAGCATCAGCCCGCTTGATGGCTGAAAGCCTTGAAGGAACACCACAGGTCACTTTAGCCTCCTGACACTTCCTCAAAGGTGGTGTGGTTATCCCATCTTGTTAGAGAGGAAAGAGGTGCACAGAGAGGTCAAGTGCCTTCATCCAGAGGGATGGTGTTAAACACTCCTCTCATTCTACTGGGCTTCCCTGGTGGCTCAAGACAGTGAAGAATTCACCTGCAGTGCAAGAGACCCGGGTTCGATTCCTGGGTCGGGAAGATCCTCTGGAGAAGGAAATGGCAACCGACTCTAATACTTTTGCCTAGAAATCCTAAGAACAGAGGAGTCTTGCGGACTGTAGTCCATGAGGTTGCACAGAGTTGGCCTGACTGGGCGACTAACGCTTCACTGTTTTCCTTCACTTGCGTTGGACTCTCCCTGTATCTGCTGTGTGTATTGTGTTCATGGGCGTACTTCCCAGGAGTGCCCTGTGACGGCCACCTACTTTGCCCCCGCCTTCTCCCTTTCTCTGAAGGTTTCTGCTCCAACTGGTTGGCATCCTTTTAGAGGACATCGTTACAAAACAGCTGAGGGTGGAGCTGAGCGAGCAGCAGCATACCTTCTACTGCCAGGAGCTGGGCACTCTGCTCATGTGTCTGATCCACATCTTCAAGTCCGGTAGGTACACCGCGCTAGCCTGGCTGGAGCGCCTGTGCCCCCCACCCTGCCCACGCACCCGGCGTGCAGGTGAGTGCAGAGCCAGCTCTGCCGTGCCCTGTGTATACCTGACGGCACGGTGCTGTGCGGACGTGAATCTGAGGGCCTCTCCTCTGTTAAAGATTCAGAGAGGCCTTTATATATGATTGTGAATTTAAAAAGTCATTGCACGAGAGAGAGAGTGAGAGACGTCACAAAGTCCCTGCCCTGTAGTAGGCATAGGAAGCAGCCCGGGTTTTTCAAGAGGAATGAGCGTTTTCAAAAGCAGTAGTCTTGCTTGTTATCGGATACAGGCATGTCTTTCTATTTTCAGCAAGAAAAGCGAAAGGCAGTTCTAATCTCGGGAAACACAAACAGCAGGAAAGCTTGGCCCAGGCCCGCAGCACATCTGGACGTGTGGGAGTGGGTGCTTTTTGGGTGGTGGCCTCCGGTGCGCTTCATTCTGTGGCCACGTGGCGTATTTCCATGTCTCGGCTCTTACTGTGCCGGCTCTGTTCTCTGGTGGGCTCCTTTCCCATGGCAGAAGGGAGGGCCCCTGACTTGTGGTCTCAGGGCCGCGTGAGTCCTCTCAGCAACGGACACGCCCCTGGGTGACCCAGCCACCCTGGGCCCGCTGAGAGCTTGGACAGCCTTCCTTTGCGGGAGGGGGTTACTTTCCAGTAGCAAGGGGAGAAAAGCTATGACAAACCTAGATAGCGTGTTAAAACACAGAGATGTTACTTTGCCGACAAAGGTCCGTATAGTCAAAGCTAGGACTTTTCCAGTAGTCACGTATGGACGTGAGAGTTGGACCATAAAGAAAGCTGAGTGCCGAAGAATGATGCTTTTGAACTGTGGCGTTGGAGAAGACTCTTGAGAGTCCCTTGGATTGGAAGGAGATGAAACCAGTCAATCCTAAAGGAGATCAGTCCTGAACATTCATTGGAAGGACTGATGTTGAAGCTAAAACTCCAATACTTTGGCCATCTGATGAGAAGACCCTGATGCTGGGAAAGATTAAGGGCAGGAGGAGAAGGGGGTGACAGAGGATGAGATGGTTGGAGGGCATCACTGACTCAATGGACATGAGTTTGAGCAAACTGCAGGGGAGAGTGAAGGACAGGGAGGCCTGGCGTGCTGCAGTTAATGGGGTTGCAAAGAGCTGGACACGATTTAGCACCTAAGTAACGACAGTAAGCGGCAGAGTAAACAGAGTAACTTGAGGGTCTGCTACAGGTGATGAAAGCCCATCAGGGTGAGCTCGGAGGAAACTACCAGAACTGAAAGCAGAGTAATGAGAAGTTGCCTTCAGAGGGATGGGGCAGGGCACCTGTAGAATCAGAAGTCCTTCTGGTACAAGGTTTTTAATTTGCGTCAAAGTGGTGTATACGCGTGAGTTCAAATCCCACTCGTGTATATGTCACCTTAATGCAAATTAAAGCACACAGGCAGATACGTACCATTAAAGCAGAAGGTCGTTACCATCGTTGGCCTTTATTTGCTTAGTAAAGAGATGCTGAGTCACCCGCCGCCAGGCTGGGCCTGGTTGTGTGGCGGTCAGTAGAGCTGATGTGATTCCTGCCTCTGCGGCTGTCAGTCTCACGAGTCAGATGGTACACAGAGATGCCGCCACGGGTCCTGACTTCTCCTGATCAGGAAACAAGACAGTGGCAGGCAGCCCGGGGCAGGCTCTCCTCGCCGGCCGCAGAGCTGAGGCCTGGAGGAGAAGGAGCTGGCGTTTTGGAGAGTTCCTGAGAGCAGCGAGGGCCAGAGGGCCTGGGAGGCGGCAGGACCGAGCGTGATGGGGCGGGATGCCTCCTCAGCTGCACCGTGTGACTACAGGCACCCTCGGCCCTGGAGTGTGGCCAGAGTTTGTGATAATGGGTTATAGCTTCAAGCCACCTTATTTACTTAACAGGAAAACAGTTTTCTTTCTGAGGATCTTCCAATTTATGCCCCACCAACCCACCACAGTGAGTGTGAAGTTGAGAGGCTCGTGAAGCCACTGAAGAGCCCTTTGCTTCTAGCATGTCGGTCACGCTTGTATTTGGCCGTCATTTGGTGTGCGTCTGACCCCCGTTCACGTCGGGGGCTGCTTTGCACCTTCTTTGGTAGGAGCAGTGCATTCTGTGGCCTCCGCCACACCCAGGGCTTTCTGTGCCAGTCGAGGCGTTCGCTCCCCTGTTGCGCTAACCTTCCTCCTCTTCTCAGAAGCCAGGACGGGTGCTCTTATTCCTGCTGCAGTGCCATCCAGCCAGCTTCCTGCAGTCTGCGCTAACGCAGCTGCTTCTGGCTGCACGTGGCCCATGGGCTCTGGATGTGTGACTGCTGGGGCTGAAGCGCTTTTATTTGATCTAATTTTGGTTAGATTTGAACAGCCACATGTGGAGTGGAGCGTGAGCGGCTGTGCCCTGCTCCGGAGCCCCGGCCAGGCATCGGGGCACTTGGGTTTTGCAGCTCATGTCTTTGGAGATTGTTCAGTTGGTCCTTATTGTTCCTTGTTCAGTCACTCAGTCGTGTCCAACTCTGTGACCACGTGGACTGCAGCACGCCAGCCCTCCCTGTCCATCACCATCTATCGGAGCTTGTTGAAACAAGTCTGTCTAGGTTTATCATAGTGTTTCTTCCAAGGAGCTAGTGTTTTTTAATTTCATGGCTGCAGTCACCATCTGCACTGATTTTGGAGCCCAAGAAAATAAAGTCTCTCTCTGTTTCCATTTTATCCCCATCTTTGCCATGAAGTGATGGGACCAGAAACCATGATCTTAGATTTTTGAATGTTGAATTTTAAGCCAGCTTTTTCACTCTCCTCTTTCAGCTTCATCAAGAAGCTCTTTAGTTCCTCTTCACTTTCTGCCATAAGGGTGGTATCATTTGCACATCTGAGGTTATTGACCTTTCTCCAGGTGATCTTGATTCTGGCCTGTGCTTCATCCAGCCCGACGTTTCTCATGATGTACTCTGCATCATCATTTAGGACTTGAAATAGCTCCACTGGACTTCCATCACCTCCACTAGCTTTGTTCATAGTGATGCTTCCTAAGGCCACTTGACTTTGCATTCTAAGATGTCTGGCTCTAGGTTAGTGATCACACTGTCATGTTATTTGGGTCATCAGGATCTTTTTTGTATAGTTTTTCTGTGTATTTTTGCCACCTCTTCTTATTATCTTTTGTTTTCATTAGGTTCATACCGATTCTGTTCTTTACTGAGTCCATTGCCAGGGTCCTGCCCCGGTGGATCCAGGGTGATTCGAAGGGGAGATGGATAGGCCAGGGAAAACTTATTTATTTATTTAATTAGAAATATAAGATTAGATTAGGCAGAAATAGTGTAGTAGGAAAATTTAGTGGAGAAAAGAGGCTGAATAACTTGGTTTACGTGGAAAGCCAATAAAGTTCCAGACAAGGAGCTTGCTGCGTCTACGTTAGGCTGCCGGCGTCCGTTTGAATATCGGAGAGTGCCCTGCCTTGGGCTCCCTCTCTCATGGATCTTAGAAGCTGGGACAAGTAAGTAGACATGGCGAGCCTCCACGCTCCAGATGGGAATTCAGCCTGAAATTAGAGTAAAGAGGAGACGCGGGGGAAACCAGTCCTTCCAGTGACTTGCCTGGCCTCTATTGTCTAGAAAGGCCTTTTATACCTTTTTGATTGTACATAGAGATCAATGGGTAATACAAAATTATGCAGCGTTAGCAGCCCAGACTCTTATTAAGACCAGGCTTTTCTCTCTGCATACCTGTCTTAGGTAATTTACATCATCTTCCGGCCAAAAGGGCCAATTAACATTTTACAGCCTTTTTTCTGATAAGGGTTTGTCAACCAGAAGGCTTATTTATGTTGTTCTTCTCAAAGTCTGGTGCCACTCTCAGAAAAACACTAAATAAAGTTACATTCTTACATAGCAAAGATACAGCAACAAGTAAAAGGAGTACAGTGATTTATAACAAAAGAAAAGTAATTAACTCAAAAGTCTAGTGTTGCTAACATCAAAACTATTATATATCTTTTTCCATATCCTGTTTACATTGATTAACATCCTCCCAGGTGCCATAAAGATAAAGCATATGGAGGCCTGGCAGCAGTCATTGAGTCAACAGTGAAAACCCGTCACCAATACGATTTTTAGCTCTTAGAAAAGGCTCTGTATCTTTAAGATGTTTTTAAGCTTTGTGCCTCTCGCGGTTGGGGGGCTGCAAGCAATTCACAGGCTGTAAAAAGCCCAGGGGAACCTGTTAGGCAAGCTAGAGAGTTATCAGAGGGGGTTTGAACTGAAACATCCCTTTCAAATGCAGAAGACTAAAGCCCTGAGTTAACTTTTTCCAGAGTGTGTCAGAAGAGTGGAAAAGCATAGTACAATAAGGCAGGCAGATTCTTATTTTGGAGGGGTACATGCTCAGGAAATACCAGGGGGAAACCCTGAGGCTTGACTCGACTTTCCCATCAGGCCTCTGCCACATGACCTTGTCACGGGTGGGATTCCTCACGCTGGCTCCCGGCAGTCCATCTTTGCATGAAATGTTCCCTTGGTGTCTCTAATTTTCTTGACGAGATCTCTGGTCTTTCCCATTCTGCCACTTTCCTCTATTTCTTTGCATTGATCACTGTGGAAAGCTTTCTTATCTCTCCTTGCTGTTCTTTGGACCTCACCATTCAAATGGGTATATCTTTCCTTTTCTCCTTTGCCTTTTCTCAGCTATTTATAAGGCCTCCTCAGACAGTCATTTTGCCTTTTTGCCTTTTTTTTCTTGGGGATGGTTTTGATCACCGTGTACTGTCGGTATTTGTAATTAAGCGGTGATAGGTATGTGTTAAGGTCTCCTTTCTAGCTCCTGGTGTATTTCGACGCCATTTCTTTTAAGCACACTAGGGGGCAGAATTACTGTGTTGATTGGTTTTGAGATAAAATTAAATCATCTTTTACTTTTATATAAATAAGGTGCCTTTAGCATCTAAAGTTGGTAATTTTTGTTTTTGCATTGCTTAAACAATGACAATAATTTCACCCTCAATGAAAATTGAAACCTTTGAATTTGCCCATTTCAGGTGTTGTTTCTTAAAATAGGAACCAGTCTTAAGTAAGGGCCTTGTGTTTTCACTTTGTTACCCCTCGTGTTGGAGGAGGGGAGTGAACTCCACAGTCGTTGGCCTGTGTTGGATTCCATCTGGCGGAAACAGACAAGAAGGCACCTGGTCTCCACTTTCCAAACGCTGGGAAACCGGCTGCCCAGATGGAAGCAGGGGGAGCCGGCAACGGGCCAACGGTGCCCATCGCTTTGCCACGGGCAGGGCTGGGTCTGGCCTGTGGTCACTGTGAGGCTCCCTGCTGCTCACCGTGTTGTCCAGTCGCCCCGCTGCCTGCCCTTTCCCACCGTCCTCCAGATGCCTGTGCAGCTGCGGGCAGCATTCCTGCCCCCCTTGCTGCCTTCCTGCAGGCCCAGCTCGCTTCCCGGTGTTTTCAGATGGGCCTGTGCTCCCCTCTATGTGTGGGCCAAAGTAGCATTTCTCCTTTATGGAGAAAGTCGTGTTCTCGAGTCCCTGGGGTGGGTGCGTCTGGGGCAGGGTGGGACATGTGGAGCTAGCTTCATGTCCATACTGAGGTGGGCTAGAAGAAAACGTGAATCCCCTCTGCCCTGGGGGAGATCTGGGCCCTAAGGAGGACGCTGTGGGGAAGCTGCAGCAGAGCCTGCCTGGGGCCGCTGCTGACGTGCGGGGCTGAGCGCAGATGCCTGCCTGCCTGCCTGGCCAGCCCAGCTGGGTGGTCGTGCCATGGTGGGCGTGGGGGCCACTCGGCCCTCAGCTCGCTGGAACCTGTAGGACGGCTGCACCCTGCCCGCCTGCAGGGCTGTGGCTCAGGCTATCCTGGCTGCAGTGGCCTGACTACAGGCCGCGTAGGGGCAGCGTGCACTGTCNGGCGTGGGGGCCACTCGGCCCTCAGCTCGCTGGAACCTGTAGGACGGCTGCACCCTGCCCGCCTGCAGGGCTGTGGCTCAGGCTATCCTGGCTGCAGTGGCCTGACTACAGGCCGCGTAGGGGCAGCGTGCACTGTCGGCATCGGCGAGGCTTCCTGCTTGGAGCCCCTGGAGAGCCTGGTCTCTCTGGGAAGGAGGGTATGGTGGGACGCCTGCTTCCGTGGCCACTCGGTTAAGGAAGCGAATTGTCAGGCTGGAGTTTCCAAAGTGCCAAGGTGCCCTGAACGTGTGAATGTAGGAAGGAGCCCGCTTCACGTGGCTGTGAAGCATTGAGCCGCGAGGGGCAGAACAGACGTGTCCCTGTAATCCGCTCTGTTCCGGGTTGTTTGCAGGGACGTTCCGGAGGATCACTGCAGCTGCCTCGAGGCTCCTGAGGGGCGGCGCGGACGGCGGCTTCTACAGCCTGGAGAGCCTGAACGCGTGGGTGCGCTCCATGGTCCCCACGCACCCGGCCCTCGTGCTGCTCTGGTGTCAGATCCTGCTCCTCGTCAGCCACACCGACTGCCGCTGGTGGGCGGAGGTGCAGCGGACCCCCAGGTGCGTGTGCCCCCCGCAGGCCCGCCGGCGCCTGTGTGCGGCTCGCAGCGGCTTCCTGTGCGCGGCGCGCAGCGGCTGGCGCTCGGCCCACTCTTCCTGTGAGCGGCTCGCAGCGGCTGGCGCTTGGCCTGGGCTTCCTGTGCGCGGCGCGCAGTGGCTGGCACTCGGCCCGCCCGGCGCTTGTGTGCGGCTCGCAGCGGCTGGCGCTCAGCCCGCGCTTCCTGAGGCATCGAAAGTCTCTGCTGCCCATCCCTCTTTCTTTCCTGGACACCGTTGCAGGGACATGTGGTTTGACTGCAGGCATTCAAAAGAGCCGCTGCTTTTCACACGTGACTTCCTTGGCAAGCTCTTTGACAGCGTTCCATCTTAGGGGCCATTCTTGTCCTGTGTCCCTCCTGCTGGGTTCTTGTTCTTAAATTGGTTCCAGAGCCAGACATGTTGCAATGTCTTAGCTTTGTTGTAAGTTAAATGTGGTTCTGGTTATTCTTAGATAATGCAGTCATTATTTAGCCGTGTTTCAAAACTACCTTATTTTTTGTCTTTCAGAAAGACTTAGAAAGTATGTGATTGTGGGTGGCCTTCTTTTTGTAAAAAGTTTTCAGGTCTGACTCTGATTTTGGGCCCCTCTTGCCCAGCCATGTGTGTGTATGTGGAGATAAAAGCTTTGATCACCACCCCTCCCCACCCCCGCCCAAAACTGAATCTCTAGTGCAGTGTTTCTGGAAGACTCAAGAGCCCCCCAGGAGAGAAAGCTCTGGAAGCAGGAGGCTGCAGGGCCGAGGTCAGCCCCTCTCCGTTTGGCGCGAGACAGTGCTGGCAGGCCGCGCGCTCAGGTGCCCACCCGCCCTGTGCTGTGTGCCGTGGGGTGTGTGGAGGAGGAGTCAGTGTTTCTGGCCCTCCGCGTGCTCACGGCGAGCTGGGGGAGCAGAGCAGTGAGTGTCTGACCTGCTTAGAGGACAGTTTAACCCTGCCTGGTGGCTTCAGGAACGGAAAGTCAGAGTCTCTTCCTTGAGAGTTTCTTCACTGTGCCTGTGAATCGCCTGGGGGCTCGTTCAGATCAGATTCGATTCACCCAGAGAGTGGGGCCCGGGACTCTGCGTTTCTGCCCGGCTCCTGGGGCTGCCAGTGTCTGGTCTGAGGGGCCTGCTCTGCACTCCGAGGCCCTGTGGTGGGCGCCGTTTCCCTTCTGTCTGCCTGCCTAGCACCCATGGGTCCTCACAGCTAGCTCAGGCCCTGCCCCACCTAATCCTGCCTGGTGTGATGGAGAGGACGTGGTGAGACTCCCCAGGCTTGTCCTGGGGCGACGGCAGGAACACCAGAGGCTGGCACCCCAACTCTTGAGCACCCGGCCGTCAGGTCCAACAGTGGGCGTGCTCCTTGGAACAAGCCCTCATTGCTCTGTGCTTTTGCTTCTGAGCAGTTTTTAGGGGAGACACCTGCCGAGGCGTTTAGGGGTGCAGTCTCTTGACCTGCAGATGACTCTTGAATGGTGCAGGCCCCCAAAACTACATGTGTATGTGTAGAGTGTGTGCGTGTGTAGAGTGAGTGTGTGTGTGCGCGTGTGCCTGAGCACAATAGTGGCGACTTAGTAGTAGTTGAATCTAGGTGAACAGTTCAGTCGTGTCCGACTCTTTGCGACCCCATGAATCGCAGCACGCCAGGCCTCCCTGTCCATCACCATTATTGATATTTCTCCCGGCAATCTTGATTCCAGCTTGTGTTTCTTCCAGCCCAGCGTTTCTCATGATAATGTATAGATCACCAAGTGCCCAAAGGTCACTTTTACGTATATAGCACCAAGTGCCAGGTATTGTTCTAAGGGCTTCCTGTTATAATAAGTTATTAAAACCTCTAGTAATGCATGTTTGTTACAGATGAGAAAACTTATTTGCCCAGAGAAGTAGAGTAACTTGCCTGCAGTCACAGGCTGACATGCGTGGTCCCCCAGCTTGTTTACTTTCAGCTGTTGCGGCGGTGTGCGTCCCCGTCTGGGCCCTCTGTCTGCTGTTTCCTCGGCCTCCGTGTCTGGGGCCGCATTGTTCTGGTTGCTGCCAGTTTGTGGTGTAGTTTGAAATCAGAGAGCATGATACCTCCATTCTGTTCTTTCTCAAGCGTGTGAGAAAGAAGAGTCTTTTACAGGTTCTGTGTGAATTTTAGAATTTTTTGTTCAAGTTCTGTGAGAGATGCCACTGGAATTTGGATATGGATTGCAGTGAATTTATAGATTGCTTTGTGTGTTATGGGCATTTTAACAATATTGTTGTTTAGTCATTCAGTTGTGTCCAACTCTATGGGACCCCCATGGACTGTAGTCCGCCAGGCTCCTCTGTCCATGGGATTTCCCAGGCAGAAATTCTGGAGTGGGTTGTCATTTCTTTTTCCAGGGGATATTTCCGACTTAGGGATTGAACCTGCGTCTCCTGCCTTGCAGGTGGGTTCTTCCCCTCTGAGCCACCTGGGAAGCCCTTTAACAGTATTAATTCTTCTAATCCACGAGCAAGGAGCATCTTTCCACTCGTTTGCGTCTTCTTTAGTTTCTTTCATCAGCTTCTCAAAGTTTCACCTCCTTGGTTACATTTATTCCTAGTTTATTATTTTTGATGAAATTGTTAATGGGGTTTCAATCATTTCTCTGATAGCTTGTTATTGGTGTATGAAAATGTCACAGATTTCTGCACACAGTAAGTCCCCTACATACAGGCCTTCGAGTTGTGAGCTTTCAAAGATGCAGACGTGCGTTCACGTGTTGAGTCACACAGGGCCCGTGTGTCTGGTGTGCAGTGTCGCGTGCATGCGTCGTCTAAGACGGTTGTGCTTTGGGTACTGTGCGGGACTGTGTCGGGTCCGTAGTATAGGATCTTTATTTTAAGACCAGGATATCACCTGTGATGAGAGGAGAAAAGCTACCCAGACATCACTGCATCTTTTTTTTCTTTTTTTAAGAGAGTAGATATAATTGAATCCAGCAAGGAACTGGAACCTGTGCCATCCACATCAGGATGAGTGAAACTCCATCTCGCCCTCTGTCTCCTCTTGCTGACGATCCTTCCACTCTACCATCTCCCACCCACTCTCCCTCCCCAGTCAGTAATTTTTCTTGCCTGTTCACTCAGGGCCAACCCCTGTGTGTCAGGTGTTGTACTGTACTTTTCAAGGTACTATACTGTAAGATTTATTTTTTTGTATATTTTTTAATGTGCTGTTTGTGTGAAAGCTATTTATAAGCCTATTACAATACAGTGGGCTTACAGAGCTGATTGTGTTAGTTGAATACTTGGGCCAACTTTGTTGGACTTAGGACAGAGCTCACTCGTACATAAGGGACTCACTGTGTTGATTTTGTATGCTGAAGTTTTACTGAACTCGTTTATTGCTTCTAACAGGTTTTTAGCGGATTCCTTAGGGTTTTCTATGTGTAGTACCATGTCACTTGCAAGTAGTGACAGTTATGCTTCTTTCTGACTTGAATGCCTTTTATTTCTTTTTCTTGCTTAATTGTTATGGCGAGGACGTCNTTACTGAACTCGTTTATTGCTTCTAACAGGTTTTTAGCGGATTCCTTAGGGTTTTCTATGTGTAGTACCATGTCACTTGCAAGTAGTGACAGTTATGCTTCTTTCTGACTTGAATGCCTTTTATTTCTTTTTCTTGCTTAATTGTTATGGCGAGGACGTCCAATACTGCGTTGAATAAAAGTGGTGAGAGCGGGCACCCTCGTCTTATTCCTGATTTTGGAGGAAGAGCTTTCAGCATTGCGTATGATGTCAGCCCTAGGTTTGCCATAAATGGCCTCTATTGTGCTTATGTGTGGTCTCTCTGTACCCATTTTACTGAAAGGTGTTTTTTTTTAATCATAAATAAATGTTGAACTTTGTTAAGTACTTCTTCTGCTTCCGTTGAGATGATCGTATATTTTTTATTCTTCGTTTTGTTAACATGATGTATTGGTTGGTTTGCAGATGTTGAGCCATCCTTGGCATCTCTAGAATAAATGCCACTTAGCGTGATTTGGGATCTCTCTAATGTCCTGCTGCGTTTGGTTTGGTGGTACCCTGTTGAGGATGTTCGCGTCTGTCTTCATCAAGGATGTGCTGTCGTTTTCCTTTCTTGTGGTGTCCTTGTCTGGCTGTTATGACGCGTGTCCATTTCCAAAGGTGAAAGTGAATTACTAGAGTTTGGGATACAGAGTAGTACAAGCCATTTTCTTTTTGCATGTATACTCTGTGGATATAGCACTGCTTCATCAGGTTGTCACCGAGGCTCTGTACACAGCCCGTTACATGCCAGCTCTCGGTTGAGCCCGGGCCCCTGGGCCACGCATCCTGGAAGTACCCGCGGCCGCCACAGTGGGGTCTGCTCTGCTCTGCTCCTTATTTGGGGGGCTGCATCCTCATGGGCTTACCCTTTGCTTTCTGCTGTCAGGTGGGCTATTAAGGTCCTGCATATGCAGTCGTCTTTTATTTGGCAAGATCGTTCGCTATCAATAGCTGGCAACATCTGTCTTGGGCGCTTGCCCTCCTACAACCTGGGACCAAGGTTGGGTTGACATTGGACCTTCTCTGTGTCCACCGCTAATATTTGAATTGCACATTCTCCGCTCCACCTTCAGAGGCTCTTTTCCTTAAGGCTATACCATGGGAGAACAGAGTTAGAGCTTGAATGCAGGTCATGTTGGGGCTGGCAGGAGGGCTGACTGAGAAAGGAAAGGTTTCTTTCGACATATAATTTGCGGTACAGTGACTGCTCATCTGTGCCCAGTGAGGTCAGGTTGCCCACCACAAGCAAGGTTCGGGACAGTGCCGTCGCGGCAGGCGCTCCCGTGTCCGGAGCTGCCACCCCTCCCCTGCACGCCCTTGGTAACCGCGCTCTGTCTTCTGTCTCTGCGTGTAGCCTGTGGCAGAATGCCTTGTGAACAGGAGCCTACGGCCTGTATCCTCTGAGTCTGGCTTCTGTCACTTAGCTCAGCATAGTTGAGGTTCATTCACTCTGTTGCGCACGTCGGAACTAGCTTGTGATTGCTGCTTCATTTCGCATTGTGTGCAAGTCCGCTTATCCATTGACTCGTTGAAGAACAGAAGTGGTAATTAAAGGTTTTATTTTCTTACCTGTAGAATTTTTTTATGCCAGTTCTCGTCCAAATGCTGAGATGTTAGTAGGAAAAGTTGACACATTTCAGAATATTCTAGTCCTGATGTCGTCTCCATCTCTGCTAAGCCTTGGCCAGTGAGGCGAGGGGCTTGTCTTACTGACCCTTGAGTCAGTTTGTGAGCATAACTGCTGCATTTTAAGAGTGGTGGCCAGAATTGAGAATCTCAGAGTTCGTCATCATTGATGCCTTTTCATAGGCATATGATAAGCCTGTGCCTTAGTTCCTGTGCCTTATCGTAGGCAAATGACAAGCCTATGATGATGCAGTCCCCCCAAAAAAGGAGCAGAGCCGAGCAGACCCCACCTGTTCGTAATGGGAATTACAACACGGTGAGAAGTAAATGTGAACTGAAATAACCTTCGCTGGTGAAGAATTAATTTTTCAGAAAAGCTTTTAGTTGGGGTTTCCATGATAACATGGACCCTGTGGGCATGTTTAGGCTGGTAACTGAAAAGTGAAACATGGGCATGGGGAGGCTTTCTTCTGGTTCCTGGCAGCTTTCAAGGCCTTCCTGAAGCTATAGCTGTGAGATCAGATGCCACCGATGAGATAAGAGCACTGACGTGCATCTGCAGGGTAGAGTCGGCCTTTCAGTCAAGCAGTTTAGTTTCCTGCCTGTTAAGTCTTTTTTCTTTAGTTTTCCGTGTGCTTTATCCCGTAGCTCAGGAGTAGATCACTGAGAGTGGCCTTACACACGTCATTCTGCTGTGGCCGTATTTACGGTAAACTGGGCCGGGGCAATAGTCGTCTTCTGTGTTGTGAGAATGAGCCCGCTGCCCCTCAGAGCTTCTGTTGCCCCTTCTAGAAGACGCAGCCTGTCCAGCACGAAGTCGCTGAGTCCGGAGATGTCTGGAGAGGACGAGGATCCCGACGTGGCTTCCAAGCTGGGGGTGTGCAATAGAGAGATCGTGCGGAGAGGCGCCCTCATTCTCTTCTGCGACTACGTGGTAAGTGTGCAAATGCTGGCGGTGGGGGGTCAGGGGTTCATGCGGGTAATGCCGCCACAGACTGACTGCTGCCGTCCCACCGCTCCGCCAGTGAGAAGCTAAATTTGAATCCTGCTCCTAACTATAATGAGAAATAGACTTGGAGTCTGGTCCCAGGAGTTTAGGTTCGTCTGCAAAAGGCTGGGTCAGCTATCACTTGCTCAGGCCACTTGCAGCGCTGGGCGCCTTTGTTGTCTTCAGTGACAGTAATAATGGAAAGAAACTACAAATCTGACTGAGTGAGGTTCTGATTAAAATCTCTTTTAATCTGTGGAAAAGGTTTTCGGAAGTTAATTGCCGCGTTTTAAATAGATTCCTGTTTGAATTACGTTCTTTTAAAATATGACTCTTTCAGTATTTTTTTTACCATAAAATTACAGTCATCTCTTGTTTAACACAGAAAATTTGTAAAAGCCAAATAAGTAAATAGAAGAAAATTAAACCTTAATGGTTGTTACTCAGAGAGGACCCGAAACGTTCCACCTCGTTGAGGTTTGATCCTTTCTCCGAGTGGACGGAGAATGCCGCCTGCCTCTGGGGCAGCCATGACGTACTCCCCTCTGCCCCCTGCAGAGCTCTTTTCTGCCGTGATAGCAGTTTGTTAATACTTAGACTTTGCTTTACGTTCTTGTTGCTGAAGTAGGTTTTCTATCTTGTTCCACTTTTTAAAGTAATTTGGTATAATTATATAATGCTGTTTTCACAGAACAGTAAGAGAAATATTTATTTTATGTTAATACTATCAAATTATCCCACATAGAAAGTATTAATCATTAACCCGACGGCAGAAAATGTACTTGTTTTGCAGTTTCTGCCTAGGATCAGGAATTTTAATGAACATACATATTTTAAAATGTGTATTTTTTATCTCCTTGTAAATCTTACATGAAATATCTTCCCTTAAGTTCCATCAGATATGTAGGAATCATACTTTAGATTCAGAAACTATCAAAACTGTGAGTTAACAGGGAGCTCTTTTTTCTACTGACTTGTCACAAAGTTGGCGCAAGCGTAGCTGGAGAGTTGCCGTCAGAGGCCGGACCGAGGCCCTGCCGCCTGCCCTGGGGTCTCACGCGGCCACCGCTGCCCTGGGTGCCCCACGCCCCTCAGTCCTGGGGGCCGTGCTGCCGGGGTGCGCGTCCCTGGGGCCTGAAGGAGGGTCACGGCCATGGCGTTTGGTTGTTGGGGGCGGGCTGGGGGTCAGGCTCTGTGACGTGCGTTCACCCTCGTCAGTGTCACTGTCCAGACGCTGGGCACGTTCAGTGAGGGCTGCGGTCTGGAACCGGCGCGCTCCTCCCTGCCCGTCCTGGCCTCTTCTTGGCGTCGCCGTGTGTGTCCACTGGACGGGGGCCTCTCATTGCTGGCTTTGTGCTCAGTGCCAGAACCTGCATGATTCGGAGCATCTGACGTGGCTCGTCGTGAACCACATTGAAGATCTGATCAGCCTGTCCCCCGAGCCCCCCGTGCAGGACTTCATCAGCGCCGTCCATCGGAACTCCGCTGCCAGCGGCCTTTTCATCCAGGCGATTCAGGCTCGCTGTGAGAACCTTTCAACTGTAAGTCTCCCAGGTGCTGGCCGCTGCGAGCGTTCTCTGCCTGAAGAATGGAGCGTCGGCATTTTTGGCTTCTCTTGCTGTGGAACGCGGGCTCGGGGCGTGTGGGATGCAGAGGTTGCAGCTCCCGGGCTCCCGAGCAGAGGCCCCAGAGTGTTGGTGCATGGGCTTTGTCGCTCCACTGCGTGTGGGATCCTCCCGAATCAGGGATCGAACCCGTGTCTCTTGCGCTGACAGATGGATTTCTTTACCCCTGAGCTACCGGGGAAGCCCCTGTTGGTTTTTTTAACCTATTCTTTCCACTGGGCAAACCCGCTGCCCTTGTCTCTCTCCTCCTCTCGCTCTGCAGCCCACCATGCTGAAGAGGACTCTCCAGTGCCTGGAAGGGATCCACCTGAGCCAGTCGGGCGCCGTGCTGACGCTCTACGTGGACAAGCTTCTGTGCACGCCGCTCCGTGCGCTGGCTCGCGTGGTCGAAACCCTTGCTTGTCGCCGGGTGGAAATGCTTTTGGCAGCAAATTTACAGGTACTGGGAAATAACACTGCGGGTTGGTTTTTACTGGAAGCTTGGCAGGGCGGGCGAAACTCGGGCCGGTTCCCCCTCCACAGGCGGCGTCTTCATGGCCGCAAGGGAAAGTGCAGCACGGCTGCATCGGTCCTTCTTGTGCGTCCAGCATCTGTGCCTCCAGTCCGCCTCTGCTCCCAGGAGCCGGACGCAGCTATTGTGTTTTGTAGACGAGCACGGTGGTTCTGACCTCCTGTGCGCCGCACACGCTGACGCGGTCTTGTCTCCTCTAGAGCAGCACGGCCCAGCTGCCAGCAGAGGAGCTGATCCGGATCCAGGAGCACCTGCAGAGCAGCGGGTTAGCACAGAGGTAACGCAGGGCCGGGCTCCTCATTGCGGGTGCGGAGACGAGGGTTCACAAGGGCGCAGCCTCACAGGACGAGAGAGGGACGTGCCTTCTAGGTGGCAGATGGGCCTCGAGAGAGCCTTCAAAATGACCGGTCTCTGTGTGCAGAGTGCAGACCCACTCTGCCGCATTAGTGCCCGTGGCTGAGAAGGGTGCATATTGACATAGCCCCCACTTACCGTCTGCTCTGAATGGAAGTACCAGTGATCAGCTCTGTCTTAGTGAGGATCAAAACCTGTGATCCGATCCCTGAGTTAGACAGCAGAGCTGAGACATGTTACCCAGAAGTGTATCTACAGCTTGTCAGTGTTCTCTCTCCATAGCAATCTATCACCTCCTTTTGTCTGCAGAGCCTTAGAGGCCTTTATCTGAAATCATGATATCTATGACGTGAGTGTATTTCCATCACTGCAGAATAAAAGGGAGCTTTACCTTCTCTCCTGCACAATAGGGAAGATGTGTGCAAGAGAGCTGGGTCAGTGTGCTGCGACTGCAGTCTCAGGAGTAGCAGTTGATGGTTTAACTCGGAGGGACAGGACTTGCTGGGCGGTGTGTGGCCTTAGGTGACTTGTCAGTACGTGGCGCGACTTACATCGCAGTCTGCATCAGAACTTTGTTGTTCTCACAACAAGTGATGGGAGGTCAAACTTTCTGTCTTCGTCCCTAGATGAGGAAGAATAAAAATAGCCTGTGCCAGCTGAGGTGATCCGTTTATGAGCTGAATGTAGACGGCATGAGCTGTGTATTGTGTGGGGGCCGACCAGTGTCGTGCACTGGGGTCTTGCCTGGTCCACTGTGGGCTCGTGAGCAGTGCCCGTGTGGCTGCCACGCTCTGTGTCCCTGCGGCACTGTTTGGTGGGGATGAGGTTTCTGGAGAACGCTAACGGGCCGGGTCTCTGTGGAGGCTGCGCCGTGACTTGTGTGAGTATTGGTGAGAGACAGCTCTGCGCGGTCTCAGGCACGGCTCATCTCGCTGGAAGAGCCCGTTTGGCTTCTAACCCGCGTGTGATTGGCTTCCAGACACCAGAGGCTCTACTCCCTGCTGGACAGGCTTCGTCTTGCCACCGCACCGGGGTCGCATGGCCCCACGCCCCCTGTCACGTCCCACCCCCTGGACGGGGATGGGCCCCTGGCACTGGAGGCAGTGAATCCTGACAAAGTAAGTGTCTGCGTGTCAACACCCCGGCCCTCGGGTCGCTGAGGACCGCTGTCCGCCTGGGCTGTGGGGTGGCTCGGGTGGCAGGCCGTCCGGCACCCAGCACGGCCCCCGAGGGCCCTCAGCCTGCCGCGGTTCTTGCCGGCGGTGGACACGGTTGCATCGGTGACAGGCCGTGCAGCCCGGCCCTGGCTTTCAGCAGGGGCGGAAGGTCAGGTGGCCGATGGAAAGTCGGAAGACGGTGTCTGTGCCCCACCACCCGCACTGTCTCCTCTGCTTAGGCTTGCTGACCTGTGCGTATCCACACCCCACCCGTGGGCCTGGGCACCTTGTCCTGGGTTGGGGACCACTCACCTCAGAGCTGGGGCCTCTTTAGAGCCCTGGCAGAGTCTTGCTGCTCTCCTTTGTGGGAATGAGTTCAGTTTAAATATGTCGTTGGACCTCAGAATCCAGCAGCCCAAAGAGAGACTAGCGAGGCCCAGGCCACTATTCTCAAGCGTGACTTGCCCTCACGTCCACGGCCCTGGCCCTCGGGAAAGGGAGCAGAGTAGACGCCCGGAGGCCACAGGTGCAGTGCCCAGCAGGGTGAACAGAGGTGGGCCTGCTGCCTCGGGGCACGGCTGAGGCTCAGGGACAGTGGCGCCTTCAGCAGATGAGGGGAGGCGGTGCGGACAGGTGACAAGTCCACATCACCGCCCTTGTGGCCGCTCCCATAGGAGGGCCCGTGGGGTGGTGACGGCCGGCATCCGGTCTCACTGAGGGTCAGTCATGGCCCAGGGACGGCCTGGTGCCCTTGGGCTGGGCCGTGGACATGAGAATCAGGCAGCGTGGCCGGCATCTGGTCTCACTGAGGGTTGGTCATGGCCCAGGGACTGCCCGGTGCCCTAGGGTTGGGCCTTGGGCGTGAGGGTCAGGCAGTGCGGAGACAAGCTGGTGGCCAGCTTGCAGTCCCAAGAGCCCGCGTGGCCGCAGCCTGCCGTCTCCTCCCCTTCTGCCCAGGACTGGTACGTGCAGCTGGTGAAGGCCCAGTGCTGGACTCGGTCAGACTCTGCCCTGCTGGAAGGCGCAGAGCTGGTGAGCCGGATCCCCGCGGGCGACCTGGGCGCCTTCATGATGCACTCGGTACGGGGGCCGGGGACGCAGGCCTGTGTGGCTTTCATCGCTCGCGCGGGCCTGCTCCACTCCACGGTTGTGTGGCCGCCTGCGGTGTGTACCCCTCACCTTCGTGCCATAGAGGCAGGGAGCCTGACGCAGTGTGTGATCTCAGCCCCCGAGAGTCCTGAAGGGGGGCGTTGTGTTTAACTCACCCTTTCACACAAATAGTCAGTTACAGGGTTAGTCACTCAGTCGTGTCCGACTTTCGGCGACCCCATGGACTGTAGCCCGCCTGGCTCCTCTGCCCGTGGAATTCTCCAGGCAGGAATGTTGCATGGCCTGCCCTTCCCTTCTCCAGGGGATCTTGCCAACCCAGGGATCACACTTGCACCTCCTGTGTCTCCTGTGTTGGCAGGTGGACTCCTTGCCGCTAGCGCCCCCTGGGAACCTGCAGAAAGCGGCTCCCTTGAATTGTAGTGAGGTCTGCCTGCTTGTCTTGTGCCCCTGACAGGCGGTGGGTGTCGCGGCGCGTGATGGAGTAGACTCTGGGATGATGCTCTGGAAACTCGGAAGCCCCTCCCTGCACCCAGTGCATGCAGCGAGGCCCCTGCCCCAGGAGGCCTCCTGCAGGCTGCTGTGTGGAGCTGGCCACAGCCTTGGCAGGTCCCTTCTCAGCCCTCCTGGGACCAGGAGCTGATAAGCCTTCAGGTGTCACGGTGCTGCCTTGAGTAGACCAAGTGGGAGTGAGTAGAGGCCCAGCAGACAGCCCAGGCGTGACACAGAGAGCCTCACGGCGCAACCACGGAGCTGCGTGTTCTGAGCACTGACCCTCCAATCAGTGTGAAAGTAAAAGCTCCGTGGAAAAAGGACAGTAGGATCAGTTTGCTAAAATCATTTTGAGAGCCATTCAGCGAAAGCTGATTTGCTGGTAAATGATAAGCTTACTTAATAACTGATTTACTGAATCTTCCAAGGTTGCTAATCAAGACTCTTGACAGCTTTAAGGAAAGGCTCGGCTGTAATGGCCGTGCCGGAAGGTTCAGTGTTGGTCGCTGGCGACGACACGCTTTTCCGAATGTTGGGAAGACCCTTAAACGGCTTTCAAAAGCTGGCAGAGCGTAATGCGGATTGAAGCGCTATCGAATGAGCGCCGTTCTTCCAGCCAGACTTGCCACACCTCCGTGCCTGCTGTGATTTCTTTCAGCTGCTTTTGAAACAGCACTTGTCTTTTTCAGACACTGGGGACGTTTGGTGTTCCACTGATTTCCTGGGTGGCACATCAGCTTGATTTTTGTATCTGTATCAGTTAAAATTCCATCATATTAAATTTTTGACTTCAGATAAATATGAAGGCAGAAACATTTCTTTAAAATTAAAGTCCCAGGACTTCCCTGGCTGTCCAATGGTTAGGACTCTGCCCTTCCACTCGGGGACATGGGTTTCATCCTTGGTTGGGGAGCTGAGATCACACATGCCTCGCAGCTTGGCCAAAATAAGTAAATAAAAATGGAAGGACCTAGTAGAGTCCAGAAACAGACCTCACTGGTTGGATGTTGGACGAGGGTGGGCGGTTATCTGTGAAAGAAGCGGGAGAGGATACTTGTCCACAGGTCGCTGACGCCGTGCTTAACTGCCGTCTCCGAATGTCTGTGTTCTGCACTCTGCTGTGTGTCTCTTGCCTGACTGAACACGTGTCACAGTGTTGTTCAACCTCTAATGCCCCAATGCAGGAGTTCAACCTGAGCCTGTTGGTGCCGTGCCTGGGCCTGGGCATGCGTGAGATCTCGGGGGGCCAGCGGAGCCCCCTTTTTGAAGCAGCTCGCATGGCGACTCTGGACCGCGTGACCGTTGTGGTCCAGCAGCTTCCCACCGTCCACCAAGCTTTCCAGCCGTTCCTGCCCGCGCAACCTACCGCCTACTGGAGCAAGCTGGATGACCTCTTTGGTAACTAAACTGAAAGCTCGTCTTATTTTTATAAAATGCTACAGAGCCAATGCCAGGCTTTGCACCGAGTGAAAGTACAGTGAATGCTCTGGATTAACACTCTGAGGCATTTACAGAGGCAACCGGGAGCCCGCCCTGGGCCCTGGCTCTGCGTGTCCTTGGTGTGTGTCCCGCTCTGCCATTCTTTGACGAGGCCCAGGCTCCAGGCCCCGAGGAGCGCAGTCTCAGCCTCGGGAAACAGGGCCTGGGTGTGTGCGGCGCATTCCAGGAGCCATGTCTGCAGCTGCCGTCAGCTTCGCGGGGAAGGTCAGGGCTCTGCTGAGCGCTCGTCCACCCACAGGGCCTTCTGTTCCAGGGGATGCTGCGCTGTATCGGACTCTGACCACCCTGGCCCGGGCCCTGGCCCAGTACCTGCTGGTGTTCTCCAAACTGCCCAGCCATTTGCAACTTCCTCCCGAGAAGGAGAGGGACACCGTGAAGTTCGTGGTCATGACCCTCGAGGTAAGCCTCTGCACGGGAACTCGGGCTCAGAGCCGCGGGAAGTCTGAGGGCGCTGCCCGCAGAGGATGGAGGCTCCTCTGTCTGAAACCCAGCGGGGCCGGCCCGAAGCCCAAGGCCCGCCTTCCCACAGCGACGCGTCCCGCAGCATGCCCCCAGGTGCAGTCGCTCCTCTGGTTGCCCCATTGTGCAGTTTACCTCGTGGTTGGCAGCAGCCCCCCTCGTCTCTGCCTCTGGGCTAGGGGGCGGGCGCTCTGAGGATTCAGACCTGGGACCTGGCCTCCTGCCCGGGGTCTCCCAGGTACAGGGCGGGGAGGCCTTGTTCACTTACTTTTGAGTCTGTTTCCTTGATGCCGAGAAAGTTTTTTGATTCAGTACAAAGCATCCATTTAAAATTTTTTCCAGGGAGAAAAAGTCGTGTGTGTTCTAATTTTAGATACTTAAAAAGTAGTGATCTGAGAAGTTTGTTATATTTTAAATTGAGCAATAAGCCTGCAGTTTCAGCTGTGGGGAATTGAATGCTCTTGGTGTTAACACTTATAAGTAACCCCCAACCCAAAAGTGTGCTCAGGGTGGGGCACAGTCCTTTCATACGCCCTCTGGAGAAGTGCCCGGCTTGCACCCTGCGAGGCCAACACCTGAAGAGTGCCCACACGCCTGCCGCCTGGCCTTGGGGAGACAGCAGCGTGCAGAGGGCACTCACACGCTTGCTCCTGAGGTGACGAGCCCGAGGGCTGTGACCCCGTCCTTCAGGTGCTGGAGCCAAAGGAAGGCTGGCAGACAGGCACCTGGTGACCTTGCAGAGCCTGCTGCCATCGCCATGGGCAGGGCAGCCTTCCCTGCAGCATCCCGTTCAGGGCTCACTGCAGCCCTGTGAGAGCTGCTGGTCCCGTTTCACAGACGGGAAGCCGGGCTGAGAGGCTCGACTCGCGGGGAAGCAGCCAGCACAGCCTCACTACCAGGTTCAGCCTCCGTGACTATGGCCGAGGCCAGGCCCCGGGCTCTGGGAGCCCCCTGGACTGTGGGCTGTGGGACCCCCAGGCTTTGGGAGCCCCAGGCTATGGGAGCCCCTCTGGGCTGTGGGCTGTGGGAGCCCCCAGGCTGCGGGAGCCCCCCGAGCTGTGGAAGCCCCCAGGCTGTGGGAGCCCCCCGGGCTGCGGGAGCCCCACCCCGGGCTGTGGAAGCCCCCAGGCTGTGGGAGCCCTAGGGGAGCACCTGGCCCGCAGCCTGAGTGGTCAGAGCTGGAGGCGCAGAGGCTGAAGACGGAGCAGCCAGATGAGGCAGGCGTCCCCCAGTGAGCAGGCGGGTGTGGGTTCCACTGGAGGAGCTGGGAGTGGTGGCCCAAGAGCCATGGCTCCGTAGGGCACTCTGGATGTGCCTGATGGCGGGCCCTGGGGCGGGATGGGGCCCAGGGCCTTCCTTCACACAACCTGCCCCACAGGCGCTGTCATGGCACCTGATCCACGCGCGGGTCCCGCTGAGCCTGGACCTGCAGGCGGGCCTGGACTGCTGCTGCCTGGCCCTGCAGCTGCCCGGCCTCTGGAGCCTGCTGGCCGCGCCCCACATGGTGACCCACGCCTGCTCCCTCATCCACTGTGTGCGGTTCATCCTGGAGGCCAGTGAGTCCGAGACCGGGGCGCACGCTGTCGCTTGGCCCTGGGAGCAGTCGTCAGGGCTGCAGGGCTGGTCGCGGGCGGTCACTGCCACCTGTTCTCCAGGTGCTGAGTTGGGACTCGGGAGTGAAGAGGTGGAAGGTTTATGGGCCTTTGTCTCCAGTCTCCTGGAGTCGGCACTAGAATTTAATTTGAATTTGCTTTTGTGTAGATTTGGAATTTCAGCTTTCATTAAAAAATGCATCTAATTTATGGCCCTTTGATTTCTGGTCCTGGTTGACTGTTTCATTCTTTCAGTCGTAAATCACCATAAGACTAATAAGATTACGTTAAAAAAATCCCTTGTTTTCCGTTATAGTCGAAATGCTTGTTTCTATACTGCATTAATTTTGAAATAAAAGTGTCTTGTCCTTTTCAAGGGACAGTGTCCTTAACAAGGGTCATTAGCCAAAATGTTTTTAAAATTGGATGTTATAGTTTACATGTGAGAGGGTGTCTTGATGTTTTGTATTTTTAAATTAAATATTATAGAGTGGTGTTTTGAGGATTCGTTGTTTAAATTGTTTTCATCTGTGCATTTGTAGTAACATGAAAACAAAGATCCAGGGAGTGATTTATCAAAACCAAGCTTCTTGGGGCCCCAGGCATGCTGTTAGCAGTAATGGATCATGAGCTGTCTGATGAAAGCCCTCAGGGTCAGAGGTGGCAGAGAGCAGAAGGACTGGGGAATCCGAGTGTAGAAGTTCAGATCCTGGTGCATTTCAGATTAACCCAGAGATTGATACCCGAGGCTAGTGGGTCTGAAATCATCCCAGAGTGAATTCAGGAAATTTCAACCTCTTCTGACCTAATCTGTCACTTGGGAAACGTCCGTAAGGCTGCATAAATGGAAAAATCTGGATAGAAAGGAGCGGTCGACACGCTTTGGAATGCTTCTGTTTGTTCTGTTTGGATTTTAGTTGTGGTGCAGCCCGGGGACCAGCTTCTTAGTCCAGAAAGAAGGATGAGCACCCCCAAGGCTGCCACAGAGGGCGACGTGGGTTCAGGCACACAGAGTAAGTCTCAGGGTCGCTTCTCTTCCGTCGAGTCTTCGGGGGCTTGAGATTCATTCACGGAAGAGGCCTCCCGCGTGGCCGGAGTGGACGCTTGACCCGACCTCGGCTGTGTCCTGCTTGTCCTGGAGCTGGGGGTGGCGCCCTGCCCGCCCCGCTGTGGGCATGCTCCACTGCCTGGCTCTCTGTGACCCACTCCCCGCGGGGGTGTCCCGCTCAGCTGATGGGGCTGCAGGAGGATGAAGTAAATGAGTCCATGTGAGGCGCCCACGACGAATCACGTCTCTGGCGCGTGGTGGGCCTGTGCCTCCCACCCTGCGAGGCCGGGCAAGTCGGGGGCGTGGCGGCAGTTCAGGATGTGTTTCGACAGAAGGGGCCTCTCTTTCGGTGGTGTCTTTTCAGACCCTCAGTACATCGCTGCAGCCTGTGGCATGGTGGCTGAGATGGTGGAGTGCCTGCCGTCGGTGTTAGCCTTGGGCCACAAGAGGAACAGCCACACGCCCGCGTTCCTCACACCGGTGCTCAGGAACATCATCATCAGCTTGGCCCGCCTGCCCCTCGTCAACAGCTACACGCGCGTCCCACCCCTGGTGAGTCAGCCCTCCCCTGGCGCAGGACGGAAACGAGGCAGACTCTCGGCAGGCCCCCAACTCGGGGGTCCCTGAGCAGGAAGCCAGGTCGTGAGCTCCGATGCCCGCTGACGGGGCCTGGTGCGCTCCTGTGTGCAGTCAGGACGCCCGTCCGGGTTCCTCGGACGTGACGTGGCTCAGCTGTTAGTAGAAGTGCCCTGAAACGGGGCGAGGAGTTACGTGGCAGAATGAGGTGGTTTCTCCCATCGTGCCAGGCGTGATTCTAAGGTCATCAGACCCGTCTGTTTAGTGGGAGAGCAGAAATTACACCCCCTCACGTGCCTCCCTGTCAGCAGTCACCCTGGGGCGGCCCGGGGGTTTGGCACAGCCACAGCTCAGCTGCTCTTCCAAAGCTGGCTTTGGAACTGGAACCACGATCCGGTGGGCATCGTTAAGGACCTAGCTCCAGATAACTGGCAGGACCCGGACGAGCAGGATGTGGGGCTGCCGCCGGCTGGGGGAGGTGGGCCGGGGCCTGAGGCAGATGCTTGTTGCTGCCCGGGGAGGGCGCGCACCAGCTGCGGGGCGCAGCCTCTGTGCACGCGAGATTCTGCAGTGGCTGCTCGGAGGAGGCAGGGGCCCCTTGGCTTGAAGAGGATTTTGCGTGGGAGTGGAAGAAGTCCCACTCGAGGGCTCCTGAGGGAAAGCCCAGCAGCTGCTGTCCTGAGGTCACCGTGGAACTGGGAGGAGAGCTGGGGAGCTGGCGCCGCGCTCGGGCCGTCCCCGCAGGTGTTGAACCTTTGGGAGGGAGTGGGGAGCAGATACAGGAAGGCACAGTCTGGAGGCCCCGCTGTCTGGCCCGCACAGGCCACGCCCCGTAGATGAGGCTCCTTGCGCAAGCACTGCACCCCACGTGGCTCCTGGAGAATGTCTGCCAGAGGCGGTGGAGCTGCTGGGCCAGGAGGCCGGACTCAGGGATCCAGCACGAGCCCTGGTTGGTGGCTCGCACCCTCGAGGGGCCGGCTGGGAGCTAGGCTCCTGCTGGGGGAGCAGCACTGGCCGACGACGCTGGACTCGAGAGCTCCCCCGTTCAACCGTGTCTGCAGCCAGGGAGCCGTGGGGAGAGAAGGCGCGTTTCCGGGTGCCCTCCCCATCTGGCCACCCTGCCTTCATTGTTTCTCTCCCACCCTCTTAGGTATGGAAACTTGGGTGGTCACCCAAACCGGGCGGGGATTTCGGCACAGTGTTCCCCGAGATCCCTGTGGAGTTCCTCCAGGAGAAGGAGATCTTTAAAGAGTTCATCTACCGCATCAACACGCTGGGTAGGCCGGGGCCCTGCGGGCACGTCACCCTGACAGAGCTGCTGCGAGCCGGAGCGGCTGTGGGGCCTGTCTTCTTTTATTCCAGGGAGGAGTTGAGGCAGGACACAGTCGTGTGTATACATTCTGTGACACACACAGAGCTGTCGCGATGACGAGTGTGTGTGCATGTGTGTGTGAGAGCGTTTCTTTCGCCATGTTCAGATCAGGTCAGGCGGTGCCCCCGTGATGGGTGGTGCTGAGCCGGGTTCAGCCTGTGTCTCCGCCCCTTGCCTAGAGGATGCGGGGTTCCCTACGGGAGCCGCCTATAATCGCTGCCGCCTTGATTCCCGTGTGCCAGGTAGAGCGGTGTGCTCCGTGAGCGGGTCAGGCAGCAGACCCCGGGGGACAGCACTGGGCTGCGGGGCAGGCCACTTTGACCCCCAGGACTGCACTTCTGCCGTCCATGGCATGGGGATGGCGGCTGTTTCCCACAACTGCTGCAACCTTAGAAACGGAAGGGCCCTGACGCATGGTGTCCCCGTCAGCAGCAGGGCCCCAGGCTTCCCTCAGGACGCTGCCTTGCTGCCTGCAGCGTAGCGGAAGCTCACCCTCTTCGTCCGCGTGTCGTAGCTGGGGGTAGGCCTGGTGCATGAGCGCTGTCATTGGCAGAGCCCACGAAGCTGCGCCCAGCATGGCGACTCGACCCCGGCCCCAGCCCCACGTCGGGCCCCTCGGCCCAGCGCCTGTCCTCTCTCAGCCTCCACAGGGTCTGTGCTGCGGTGACCTTGGGGCGTGGGCTGGCAGACACCTCGCTGCCACCTCCTCCCTGAGTCGAGCGGTGAGCGAAGCCTGAGCAGCAGTCTGAGGCCGCTGCCTTCGGAGCTTCTCCGCCCTCTCTCCGGCGGCGCCCCGCCTCCCCCAGCCCGCCCGACCCCTGCGCCCCTGTGTCTCGGGTGCCTTCCCGTCTGCATGGTCAGTCCCCGCGTAGCTGGAGGCGGCCTGCAGGCTTCTCCAGATGCCTGCCTCACTGCTGCCCATGGGCCGCCTTGCTCCCCTTTCCTCCCATGGGAGTCGGCACGCGTCTGTCTGGACCTCCCGTCTCTGCTCGTCTGTGTGTCTGATCGTACCCGAATCAGCCTCTCTGTCCACCCGCAGGCCACCAGAGAGTTCCTGACGTTTGAGGCTTTGGTTTTCTGTCCTCGGCACCCCATTCTTGCCCCTTGTAGCGCTGATTCCAGTGGCACGGCCTCCTCCCCGCTAGGGTCACAGCCCTAGGGATAACTGCTCACCCAGGACCGCCTTGAGAGCGGCTTGGGACGGTGGTGCCTGAGAACAGTCCCCGAGACGCCCTCCTCACGGACTGGACTTCCCCCATAGATTATGCTCTGTCCCGACCTACCGTCCTCCTTCATGGGGCCAGGGCAGCCGTTGCTCTAAGCTTTCATGCCGCTGCCCTGACGTGGCGTTCACACAGCAGCCTGTGCATCCACTCCGGTGTTCCACGGTGGAGGCTAGACACACCCATGCGGTCTGGGGGTGTGACTCTAAGGCCGTCCCAGCCCCTGCTGAGCAGGGCAGAGGGCGCTCTGACCCCATCTGAGCGTCGCCCACTCGGACGTCCACAGAGCAGGGTCCAGAGGGCACTTCGCACCAGGCCACCTGGGCTGAACTCAGCCGCGTCCGTCTGCTCACCGCTGGGCTTGGCTGGCAGTGAGGCTGCACTGCTGCGCCGTCCTGAGGCTCTGGGCAGTGGCTGTGTGGGCACCTGGCCAGCGAGAGCCAGAGTGCCCACTGCCCCGTCTCGCAGAGAAGGCGGAGCAGTGGGGACCCTCTGTCTAAAGTGACACTCGTGTTCCAGGGTGGACCAGCCGCACCCAGTTTGAGGAGACGTGGGCCACCCTCCTCGGCGTCTTGGTGACTCAGCCGCTCGTGATGGAGCAGGAGGAGAGCCCCCCGGAAGTAAGGCCGCACGCAGGGGCCAGGGCAGCACGCCCTTCCGCCTGTCTCACCCGGGTGGTAAATGGGTGGCCAGTCACATCCTGGCTGGTGTTCCAAGGTCTGGGTGCTCTCGGATCGTGGCTGGAAGGCGTTTACCACAGCGTGCTGCCTCCAGACCGTGGGATTGTGTCCTTCCTTAAATATATCTTGTGTTCTGCTTCTCAGTGTTCAGGTATGGTGTATAGCCACATTTCACCAAAAAGGAAGGACGTGTCTTAGTGGCCACACATGATTACCAGTGTTTATTTCTCTTGACTTGTTCTGCAAAAATTTTATAGGGCCTGAAGTGTTAATGCATATTATGGTACTTTAATATTAATAGAAGACGTGTTCTGATACAGGAAAGCCTGAAATATTAAAAGTCCTCAAATACACATTCTTCAGGTAGAAGGTGTGGTATGAAGCAGCAGAAATGGCCGTTCAGAGAGTATATAAGTCAGACGTCACCAGGAGTGACTTTCGCCAGAGAGGAGCTAGCAGCTTGTCATATGCAGGGCCCCTAAAATTGGTGAGGGAATTGAGGACAGTTTCTTAAAAAGTAACTCCTATTTGGAGGTTTGTGCCTGGAGGAAAGCTGGCCTGGAAAAGCAACCACTTGCCCATCAGATCTATCTCGAATCACAGATGTGTGTGGATTCTGGTGAATTTAGGCAGACGCCCTGGGACCCCGGCTGGGAAGGCACATCTGTATGTCCACTCGGGGCCCGTGCCTGTGAGGCCGCCTGGCTGGGCAGCCACGGGGGAGATAGTGTGCTGCGGCGCGCGCCTTGGTGACCTGGGGCTCTCCTTCCAGGAGGACGTGGAGAGGACGCAGATCCATGTCCTGGCCGTGCAGGCCATCACCTCCTTGGTGCTGAGCGCGATGACCGTGCCCGTGGCCGGCAACCCGGCCGTGAGCTGCCTGGAGCAGCAGCCCCGGAACAAGCCCCTGAAGGCCCTTGACACCAGGTGGGCCAAGAAGCGCGTCCCCGGGGCACGGCCGCGCGGGCGCAGGGAGGCACTGCGGTGCCCTTCCCTTTGCTGCCAGGGTGGTCTGGTGGCTGAGGTTGACAGTCTGGCCTCCGGTGTCGGGGGCCTGCTCTGGCGGAGCTAAGGGGGCACCTGTGCAGGGCCCAGGGGCCTTGGCTGCGCCATGTTTCCTGGCGGCGAAGCTGGGAGCCAGGGGGTTCACCGTGAAGATTCTGGAGGAGCTAGGTGGCCGTAACCTTTGCTCTGAACTTAGGTTTGGGAGGAAGCTAAGCGTCATCAGAGGGATTGTCGAGCAGGAGATCCAAGCGATGGTTTCCAGGAGAGAAAATGCTGCCACTCACCACCTGTACCAGGCGTGGGACCCTGTCCCGTCTCTGGCCCCGGCCACCACAGGTTCCAGGGGCTCATGGGGAGGGTGGGTCGTGTGGGGGTGTCAGCCGCTCCCTGTGCCCGTGAACACGGCTGGACTGTCCCAGCGCCAGGGTGGGGGCTCCGTGGGCACCTTGTAAGCGACCACTGACTCTCCAGCTTTGGCAGCTCAGCCCCCAGCCAGTTCCCGTTCAGTCTGGTTTGTTATGGAGAAAAAGTGATAGTTCACATCACCCTGCTGGCCCTGCCAGCTTCGTATGCTGTGCGGGGACAGCACTCCCCACTGGGGGGACGCTCAGGGCTGTGCAGGGACAGCACTCCCCACTGGGGGGACGCTCAGGGCTGTGCGGGGACAGCACTCCCCACTGGGAGGGCCACTCAGGGCTGTGCGGGGACAGCACTCCCCACTGGGAGGGCCACTCGGGGCTGTGCAGGGACAGCACTCCCCACTGGGAGGGCCACTCGGGGCTGTGCGGGGACAGCACTCCCCACTGGGGGG
>SJYX01007476.1:77919-101255 GCA_006410675.1 Oreotragus oreotragus
ACTCCCCACTGGGGGGACACTCGGGGCTGTGCGGGGACTGGACTCCCCACTGGGGGGACACTCGGGGCTGTGCAGGGACAGCACTCCCCACTGGGGGGACGCTCAGGGCTGTGCGGGGACAGCACTCCCCACTGGGAGGGCCACTCAGGGCTGTGCGGGGACTGGACTCCCCCTGGGGGGACACTCAGGGCTGTGCGGGGACCACACTCCCCACGGGGGGTGGGTCGCTCCCCACTGGGGGGACACTCACGCGTCCTTGCCCCGCAGGTACTCTCATCAGCCATGACAAGCTGCTGCTGCAGCTCAACCCCGAGCGTGAGCTGGGGGACACGAGCTACAAGCTTGGCCAGGTCAGTGCCCGGCGGGCAGCCAGCGGTCCGGCTCCTCCCCACCTCCACTCCAGAGCTCGCTGACTGTCCTCTGCATGTGTAGGGCCTTTGTTACATCATTCAGAAACACAGGCCCACAAGTGTTGTCTGGTGACAAGGGCCTCATTTGGGGTCTTAAGCCACAAGCCCCTGGGGGTCTGACCAGCCCTGCCCAGGGACGGGGGTTGGTGCTCGCCTCAGAGACCCCAGGCAGGCCCAGTGCCCCTTGCTTCCGGCGCTTGAGCACTGCCCTGTCCCGTGTCGCCTGAAGGTGTCCATCCACTCGGTGTGGCTGGGGAACAGCATCACGCCCTTGCGAGAGGAGGAGTGGGACGAGGAGGAGGAGGAGACCGAGGCCCCTGCACCGTCGTCCCCACCCACGTCTCCACTCAACTCCAGGTTCCCTCTGCCTTCTGTCCAAGCGAGTGGGAGCTCCGCCCAGTCCCTTGTTTGGGGGCCTCTTGAAACAACCTCTCATCTCTTTCGGGGGAAATTGCAGGAAACACCGGGCTGGAGTCGACATCCACTCCTGTTCGCAGTTTTTGCTCGAGTTGTACAGTCGCTGGATCCTGCCGTCGAGTTCCGCCAGGAGGACCCCCGTCACCCTGATCAGCGAGGTGGTGCGCTCGGTGAGTGCCCTGCCCGCCCCTGCGGTGCCCGGGGCCGCGCGGAGACGTGGGAGGTTGTAGTGCTTCTCAGGCCACAGCGCAGAGCCAGGCAGGCACACCCCAGCCCAGTGGAGTCGGCACGGGGACGCCTGTGCTCACAGTGGTGTCTCCTGGGGCCTGTGACAGACGTGCCCCCCAGCAGCCAAGCACCCATCCAGGCGGTTGTTGTCCAGGGGTTGGCCTCAGAGTCCTCCACGTCCGGGAGCTCAGAGGGGCCACCAGGGAGTGTAGCTTCCTGTGTGCAGCACCTGTTAGTCCTTGCAGCATTGAAGTCACACCTGAGAGGTTTGAAAAGTCACTTACTCAGTGCCGGCTTGTCACGCGGGTTATGTCCAGAAGGAGGGCCTCCCAGGACTGGACCCATCACGTTAGCTGGTCCTGTTCTTTTTACCTAAAGGTGTCTCCTTTCGGGAATGCCTTATTTTTTTTCAAGCCTGTTTTTCTCAGTATCCCTTTAAAGGTTTCATATTTGGTCAAGTTGATACTTTTAAGAACCTCGTTTTTAATTTGTAATGTAAGTTGCAAATTGACTTTTATCAAAGAAGTCAGCAAACTGCAAGTACTGCTAAAGATCTTAAAAAAAAAAGAGTTACTAGAAATTCTTGGTGGTCCAGTGGTTAGGACTCAGCACTGCTGTGGGCCCAGATTTGATTCCACAAACCACATGGCATGACAAAAAAAAAATTGTCCATGTAAAAACAGTAATGGCAGTGTACAGGCTGTAGTTGCTTTGCATCTAGCACCTGGCTCATCAGCAGTGCCTGGGTCCTCACACCCACTGCGTGTTCAGTCTGTTAACACCTGGCTCATCAGCAGTGCCTGGGTCCTCACACCTGCTGCGTGTTCAGTCTGTTAACATCAGCCGGCTTCTGGAAGACAGCACCGAGTGCGAGGAGAGGGGCAGGTCGAGTCAGCGTTGCTACAAGTGTGTTTGACCTCGTGACCCCAAGAGGCCCGCGTGCCTCCATGGGTGGCCTGAATTCCTGCTGGCTGAGTTGTTCAGCTGGGCGAGTTGGGGGGCCTGAAGACCAGCCAGCCCCCGCCTCCAGCACACTCCCGGTGCTCAGGGGCCTTCCGTTGGATCAGAGCCCGTCTTCAGACGTCAGAGAGAAGCCGGAGGCTCTGGGGAGGCGGAAGTCGGTGCCGAAGCTCTGACCTCTGAGCCAGGCGCCTGTCTCTCCTTCGCGACTTTGGGACCTGGGCTGGCGGTGGCCACAGCATGCGAGCACGGCTCCAGGGGGACCGCAGGCACCCTCCCTCCTGGGCCCAGGCTCTGGTGCAGGTTCGGCTCCAGGGGGTGGAGCCCGGAGTGACCTGAGCCCATCCGCCTGTCCGTCTCCAGCTCCTGGTGGTCTCGGACTTGTTCACGGAGCGCAACCAGTTTGAGATGATGTACCTGACACTGACGGAGCTGCGGAAGGCGCACCCCTCGGAGGACGAGATTCTCCTCCAGTACCTGGTGCCCGCCACCTGCAAGGCGGCCGCCGTCCTCGGGATGGTGAGTGGAGGGCGTGCGGGGCCTTGGTCGCGGGAGGAGGGGGCCACGCTTCGCTGCGGAGCGTGGGGCTCCCATGGCCCTGAGTCCTGAGGTGGCACGGTGCCTTCACCAGGGGCTCAGCTATCCCTGAGGGGGCACGAGGCCAGGTCCTCTCCCTGGAGAGCGCCTCCGCTCCCTGCATTGCCCTGTAGCACCGTCCAAGGAGCAAGAACGATGTGTCCGCTGGCTTCTGCTGTTCCGAAGCCCAAGTGTGGCCCTCTGGGTGTGTTGCGGGAGGTGGAGGCAGCTAGACCCGAGGCTTGAGGGGTCCTTTTGTCCTTTTGTCTCTGTGGGAAGTTTCGCTGCTGGGCTCATTCCCATGGTAATTGTGCTCAGGCCTGAATCCTCAAGGCCAAAGCTGTGTTGTCTGTAAGTGGAATGAGTAATGCTTTCAAGAAGAGGCTTAGACAGGTTGGCCTGGGGTGAACCCCCGCTGGTGGGGAGGCCAGCACTGGTTCCCCCAGGACAGGGACACCGCAGCTCTGTGGCTGTACCCACGCAGCCCAGCTGCGGAGTTCTCAAGCTCTGCTTTTCTCCAGACTTGCCCAGGTTGTGAAAGCTGCCCCCCGCGGGCTCTGCTGGTGGTTGGCGGCCTTGGATGTGGGCGGGAGGAGGGGAGTCCTCTGCAGTGTCAGCTTCGCGGGGACCACAGGGCAGAGTTCGGGGGCTGAGGGGAAGTCAGACAGCCTCTGGGGCTTTTGCAGAGTGAGACAAGGCCCTCAGCCAGCAGTGGTTGCTTGTCCCTGGGTGGGGTGGTCTGTCCCCAGGGAAGCCCGTCACAGACTCAGAGCTGGGGTTCTTCCCAGGGCCGGCCTCGTGGGTCTCTGTGTCAACTCACACACTGAACTCCAGCCCCGGAAGAAGGGTGTGAGCACAGGCGCAACACGGAGGCGCAGGGAGCCCCCACCTGTGGGGATGCTGGGGGCCCTCGCAACACCCCAGCCCCACGCAGGCCCCCGTGGCGCGAGGCCACCCTCCGGGCCTCCCCTGGGGTGTGGGCCGAGCCCAGCCCACCGTGTGCTTGTGCCCAGGATAAGGCCGTGGCGGAACCGGTGAGCCGGCTGCTGGAGAGCGCGCTCCGGAGCAGCCACTTGCCCAGCACGATGGGCGCCCTGCACGGCGTCCTGTACGTGCTGGAGTGTGACCTCCTGGACGACACCGCCAAGCAGCTCATCCCTGTCGTCAGTGACTACCTCCTCTCCAGCCTCCAGGGCAGAGCCCAGTGAGTGGGCGCGGTCTCCGGGTTCGTCCGCCGGGGCGGGGGGTGGGGCGCCTGTGAGAAGTGCATGCACTGTTTCAGCGCGCACAGCAGACCCCGGCCGACGCGCCAGCGGGGGCCCACGAGGGCGCCCTCCTCATAGGGACACTGGCTGGGGTCCCTGAGACGGGAGGGCAGCGTGGTGCCGGCTGGCAGCACAGCGGCCATGTGCACTCATCTGGGCCAATGCCTCGGTTTCAGCTGTGTGAGCGTGCATAGCCCGCAGCACGTGCTGGTGATGTGCGCCACAGCCTTCTACCTGATCGAGAACTACCCGCTGGACGTGGGCCCGGACTTCTCGGCCTCCATCATTCAGGTGAGCCGGGCTGCTCTCGGGGCCCGGGGCGCGGCCGGCAGAGGCTCCCACCGGGGAGGAGGCAGGGCGGCCGGAGGCCCACAGCGGCCCTTTGACCCAGAAGCCGACCCTCGTGCAGATGTGTGGGGTGATGCTGTCTGGAAGCGAGGAGGCCACCCCGTCCGTCGTCTACCACTGCGTCCTGCGGGGCTTGGAGCGCCTCCTGCTCTCCGAGCAGCTCTCCCGGCTGGACGCAGAGGCCCTGGTCAAGCTGAGCGTGGACCGGGTGAACGTGCAGAGCCCACACCGTGCCATGGCGGCCCTGGGCCTCATGCTCACCTGCATGTACACAGGTGAGCCTGGCACACGTGTGCCGCCGAGCGCCAGGCGCAGGCGTTCTGGAGGGGCCTCCAAGCTGCGTGGGGTCAGAGCCCCATCTGGGAGCAGCTCTCAGACTGACCCCTGGGCCCTGTGTCTTGGCTGGGCCCTGCGGGCCGGGCCTCCATCCCCCGGTGTCAGACCATCAGTAGGAGTTCCGTAAACTCCTATGTGAGCTCCAGGCCCCCTTCCCAGAACCGTCCAGTTTTACAGACCAGCGGCACGAAACGGCTCTGTTCCAGGAAAGGAGAAGGTCAGCCCAGGCCCCGCCGCCCCTGACAGCGAGTCCGTGATCGTGGCCATGGAGCGCGTGTCTGTCCTCTTTGACAGGTGAGCGCAAGCCCGCCTGCCCGCAGCCGGGGGCGGCCTGCTCCCTGCCTGGGCCCCGGGCTCCGTGCCACGGGCCGTCCTGGCACCCAGCGCCCAGGTCTGGACTTGGGGGCCCCCAGGGCTGTCGCAGGTGCTGGCCCGGGTCCTGATGGCCAGGGGCAGTGTGGCGGTGTTGGGGGCCTTTGCAGAGATGGCCTGGAGCCTGCTCGGGGACAGAAGCAGCTGAGCGAGCTGCCGTTGTCTAGAGAAGGGCCTGGGGGCCGCGCTGCCAGCGGCTCGGGAGGAGGCTGCCCTTGTGAAAAGGAGGCTGCTCTCACGGCCCTCGGACAGCGCGACCAGCAAGCAGCATCCTTGAGAGCCTGTGATGACGGTCCGCCTCCACATGTGTGCCCTGGTGTCCAGGACGGCTTGGGGGCCTCGTCCGGCTCTGCCCCAGGCCTCTCAGGCCATGTCTGTGGCCTCGGGGAAGCTGGCTCTCCTCTGCGCCCCTCAGCTCTGGTCAGCTCGGTCAGCAGGCGACCATCCGGGTGCTCACGAGAGCACACTCCACAGAACCTTCTCCAGGCCCGCTCTGGCTGGGTGAGGTGCTCTGGAGAGCTGAGCATACACGCTGCGCCCACATTGCCCGTTTCAGTGAGTGTCCGCAGTCCCACGCTTATGCTCACCAAGCCTGGGGAGCAGGCAGGGCGCCCACACTTAGCCCCGCCTCGGGGGCTCGTGCACCAGGCTTGCTGCGAGATGAGTGCGTCCGCCCGTGCAGGGCTGGCATTCAGCCTGGCCACGCTGTCACGCGTGGGGGACGCTGAGTCGACAGCGCTGACTCTCTTGCGGGCTTTGCGCCTGTGGGTCGCGGCTGGCGTCTGCAGGCAGGTGGAGCGGGCATACCAGGCCAGTTTCCAGGTCCCTTCCGGTACTTTTCAGTCACACACGCCTGTTTAATTGGTTCTGAGGGGCCCACCTCCACGGGCTCCAGAGTTTGCTGACGCGCAAGCCCCTCTTGTGTGCTGGTGCAGGGGGCCCACTTCCGCACCCTCGAGGCCTGTGTCTACTCAGCTTCCTGCAGATGGGGCTTGCACGCGGAGCACACGGACATGGAGGGCCAGCAGAGGTGTGCTGATGGCCAGTAGCCCGAGTAGCCTGCTGGCTGCCCCTGGGCCCTGGGAGGGCCCTGTGCCAGGGACCAGCCGTGGGTCTGCTGAGGGCAGGCAGCCAGGGGCGCTGGGGCAGGGCTGGCACAAAGGGGGCCTGACAGGGGCGCTGACGGGTTCCAGGAGCGCAGACGCACCTGAGGGCCTCACAAGGACGTGGGTCTGTCATGAGGGGCTGTGACGTGCCATGATGTCACCACCCCAGCCGTCTTTGCTGCTACTTCAGGATGCCAGCCGGATCAGGAGCCCCTGGGCTGGGGAGCGCTGGCGGACGGGCTCTGATCTGGGCTCCACCCCCCACCCCCCCACCGCGCAGGATCCGGAAGGGGTTCCCCTGCGAAGCCCGCGTCGTGGCACGCGTCCTCCCCCAGTTCCTGGACGACTTCTTCCCGCCCCAGGACGTCATGAACAAGGTCATCGGCGAGTTCCTGTCCAGCCAACAGCCGTACCCGCAGTTCATGGCCACTGTTGTGTACCAGGTGAGGGGCCGGGGCGGGGCGCCCAGAGCAGGCGCCGGGCCCCCAGCTCCTCCCCCAGCTGGCGCTGACAGCCTCGGGCCCACGGCCCTCTCCCAGGTGTTCCAGACGCTGCACGGCGCCGGGCAGTCGTCCGTGGTGCGGGACTGGGTCATGCTGTCCCTCTCCAACTTCACGCAGCGGAGCCCGGTTGCCATGGCCACGTGGAGCCTCTCCTGCTTCTTCGTCAGCGCGTCCACCAGCCCATGGGTCTCGGCGATGTATCCTTGCCTGGTCCTGAGCCCCGGACAGCCCAGCTGTCCCATCAACATCCTGGCTGACGTTCGCGTCAGCATTTTGGAAACCTGAGTTCTGTAGGAAGCCCAGGTGTCAAGGTGGTGCTTCCCTTAAGCCCCAAGAGAGAGGCACGGACCAGGAAACAGGAGCCCGTGTGTTCCCCGCTCTGAGCGGGGCTCCGGGAGGGGCCGCGAGGAGGGGAGGCCCCCAGAGGACCCCCTGCGTCTGCCTGCGGGTCCGTGCAGCTGGGCGGGCCACTCGCGCTGCTTCTCAATAGCCCCTGTCACGTGCCAGGTATCACCCTCCTGGGCAAACGCTGAAGTCAGTGAAGATCCAGTTCCCGCCCCCGACACGCTGGCTGCCAAAAGGGGACGGCCCCTCCCTTCAGCCTTCCCCAGACAGAGGGCAGAGCCTCGGAGCAGACGGCTGTCCCGGCGCTGAGAGCGGCCCGGGTGGGTGGCATGGCTCTGTGCTGGGCGTGCGGGAGCCAGGCCAGGTAAGCCCTGTGCGAGGGGTGGCCCCGCGGGGCAAGGGCTCCGGCTGGAGGGGCCAGACCCAGGCAGGAGGCAGCTGCCGCCCAGCCCTGGGCCGCTGCTTTTGTGGCTTTGGGGAGCACCCTGGCGCTCCTCGCTGTCCACAGGCCTGTGTCGGGGCCGGAGCCCTGGGGGAGGCAGGAACCCCCTGGAGCACAGGAGCAGGTCTCCCTGAGCTTGCCGCCTTGCGCCCTTAACTGGCTGGCCAGCCTCCCGCACATCGTGAGCAGGATGGGCAAGCTGGAGCAGGTGGACGTGAACCTCTTCTGCCTGGTGGCCGCTGACTTCTACCGACACCAGATAGAGGAGGAGCTCGACCGCAGGGCCTTCCAGTCCGTGTTCCAGGTGGTCGCTGTGCCCGGAAACCCGTACCACCACCTGCTGGCTTGTCTGCAGAGCGTCCACAAAGCCACCACATGCTGAGCGCCCATGCAGGTGGCAACGAGGTGGCCCCTGGACCGCAGGGCCCAGCCTGTGCCAGGCAGCGGGCGGCACGGGCTTCTCGCCGGGGGGCAGGTGTCCCGCCGTGTGGTGGTGAGGCTGCGCGCAGGGCACACGCAGTAACCTTTGGGGTTGAGCCTGAGTCCTCTCGGGGCAGGAGCTGCTGTGGCGGGCCTCGCGCTGGAGCTGGTGTGGGAGCCAGCCACCGGCTGTTTACGTCCTCCTCCCGTCCAGCCCTCGGCTGTCACCAGGTCCCAGCTGCTCCCGCCTGGGGGGGCAGGATTCCTCTGCTCTTGCTGGCGAGCCATCGGCCCTCCGCTGTCCCGCAGGCTGGAGGGGATGCCACGGGCTCCGAGGCACGGGGTTCTGGGGTGTCTCAGGCTCCTGCAGGGCACGCTTGCCGGGTCTGGCCAGGCGGGGGGGGGCTGGGAGCGCGACAGTTTGCGCTGTCCTTCCCGTCCCTGTCTTCTCAGGATTTAAAGTTCAATTCTATCAGTAAAGAGATTAATTTTAAGGTAACTCTCTACGCGCCTGTACGGTCTGTGCGTCGCCAGGTCAGCGCTGCATGTCAGGCCTCCGAGCAGGGGGACGGGGCCTGTCCCACCCACCGCAGGGCGGGCTGGCTGGCAGCCCCTCACCTAACGCCTCAGCTCCGCCATGCCACCGTCTTTCGTGAGCTCCCGTTTGGGGCTCAGGGCTGTGCGCTGCTGTCCTGTCAGGAGCCAGCTGAGGGCGGGGAAGGGGCCGCCTGGCTGGCCTAGCTGTGCGCAGTCGGCTCCAGGCACTGGTCACTCTCTGGCGGTGACAGCTTGCGGGCAGTTAGCCAGCCAGGCCGGCCCCCCGTGCCTGCCCTGACCCAGGCTCTGGCCTGCCCGGGGCTGGCTGGCAGGTGTCGGCGTCCAGGCCTGTGTCCCTCCTGTGTCTTGGGCCCAGCCTCTCACTGGCCGGGAGCCCCGAGGGCGCAGCGGCTTAACGTGTCAGGAGCAGAGCGCAGTGTCCCGGCAGCTGGTCGAGGAAGACCCCAGTGCCGCCTCGCCCCTCCCCGTCCATCGGCGGGGCCTCCTTTCAGCTCGGGAGAGTGTGGGTCTGTGCCCACGGGGCCAGTGCTGGGCAGGGGGCACCGGGCACAGCCTCCACCCCTACCCCAGGCCCTGGGCCTGGCCCAGCTCGTCTATGGACCCAGAGGAGCTCAGTGGAGTGCACGTGACGAGGGGGCTGGCCCCTCCAAGGCGGCTCTGCAGGGCGGGGGGCCGCCGGCCATGTGGTCAGTGGCACGCCATGCAGCTTGGTCAGGAGCTCAGGTGCGTCCGGTTGGGCGTCTCCTTGGCAAGCGGGGCTGACCTGCAGCCGTCGTCCAGGGTCTGTAGGGGGAGGAGGCCTCAGGTGCACCTCACGCCTGTCTCTGCGACACACCGCCCGCTGCACACGCCTCCTGCAGGTGTGGGCCCCAGCCCCCACCCATGGAGCCAGGCAATTTGAGGCCAGCCAGGGTCAGAGTGTGCAGGGAGCCCCTCCTCAGAGCTGCCCTTGGCACCCGGGTGTCCCCGCAGAGGGCCCAGCAGTATGAGCGGTGGACACAGGTCAGAAGTCGGAGCCGGGGCCTTGAGGGCGGGGCTCCGGCTCTGCAGGAGAAGTGACGTCCCCGCCCTCCTGCCTCACACTTGGGCTCACCCTCGCCTTGGCAGGCACAAGCTGCTGGAGTGACCGTGAGAACGGAAGGTTCTAGAACTGCTGCCTCACCCCCAGGGTCCCTTTGGCAGCTCTGAGGTGGACGTGTTGCGGGCCCGTGTTGTCCACACTTAGGTGTTTGCACTTGTTAGAGACAACGCTGAGAGTGTGAATCCGGGGGCCGGTCCCCTTCGGAGTCCGAGCACTGGGCACAGCTGGGCGAGGGCCCGCCCTGTTTCCCACGTGACCATCAGCACTCAGCGAGGGGCTGCAGCCAGCTCTGGCCATCGGTGCCACCCAGAGACCCACTGGCGTGCGCCCAGGGAGGGCACCAGTACTCGGGGAGGTCGCTACCTGTGGAGGAGGGGACATGTCAGGGCGTGCACCTGTGTCTCCATCGGGGCCTCTCAGAGTGGCCGATAGGCCTCTGCAGAAGCCGACCTTTCTCAGACCCGCCCCAGGGGGTCGGCTGCATGGTTGAAACGTCTGAGGGTGGGGTGGGATCATTGCTCATCAAAGTGCTATTGAGATGGGCCCCCTCGTCAGCTGTCTGTGGAAGGGACTGGACTAAAGTCTGTGTCTGGCAGCAGTCACCTTGCCACCCCAGGCTGTGTTGAAAGGGTTGTTGGGGGCGGCGAGGACGGGGTTTGTTTTCCTGCTGGTGACATGGAAGATTTGAGCGAAACCAGGGTAATTGGTGGGCGAGATGCTTGTGCGTCTTACCCTGTGAGTCCTGTTGCGGCCCCGCTGAGCCGGGCAGGGGGAGGGGGCATTTCCAGGTGCCCTTCTCCGCTGTCCCCTCACCCTCCTGCAGCACACACATCCTGTTGGGAGGCAAGGATGGCGCTGGGGCTCCCCAGGCCCCCAGCATGTAGCACCCAGCCCCCCTTGTGCCCGGGTGTCACTGCTGAGCCTGGGGGTGCAGACAGCTCACCGCGTGGGTTAGCGGAGCTGCCCGCGGCCATCTTGGGGAAGCCCCTCTGGGCCGTGCAGCGTGGTAACTCTTGTGTGGTTTGGAGAAGTACACTTGCTCCCTCTCGGTGCCGTGGGCGTCTCTTCCTGGTGCGCGACCTCGCTTTGCCTTTTGTCCCCCTCTGCGTTGTGCCCAAAACGGTAGCTCCCAGCCAGGGTGATGCTTGGTCCTGCACGCTGGAGTGACGGCGGGGGTGCAAGAACCACCTCGGAGGTCCTGACGCTCCCCAGAGAGCTTGGGGTGGCCACACCTGGAGGGGACCGCCCCCCACTGCCTAGTGCCGCAGGCCTGGGCTCAGTGGGGAAGCAGGGGAGTGGGGCTCAGGCAGGGGTAGCCACGGAGGGGCCTGTGCGTCTGGTGCTCGGTCGTGCTGCGGAAGGAGCCGCTGGCCTGGAGGACTGTAGCGTCACGGACCTGCCGCGGGGGGTTGGGCTCTGAGCACGCTCCACGGCTGACCGTCCTCCAGAGGGATTGGAGCTCACGCTGTCTGCCGCCACGGTCCCCGCCATGCACACACTGGGTACCCACAGGGCTGTGATGGGTACATCCCGGAGCCTGGCCTAGGCTTGTCTGTGAGAAGAGAGCGAAGGTTTGACATGAGATGTATATTTTAATTTTTTAAACTGCTACAAATACTGTACATATGAATTAAAAGGAAAAAAAAAAAGGTAAATTGCCGTGTGAGGCCTGCTTTGCTTATGGGGAACCTTGGCCCCCTAGGGGGCGGCAGACCACACCAGCAGGAGCCCAGCGCCGTGGGACCCAGGGGACGGGGGCGGCCCCCCGCCAGTGCCCGAGGCTGCAGAGGCTGCGGTGCTTACGTCTAATCCCCGTGGGGGCCGTGCGGTTTCACCCCAGGCCCCAGTTGGGAGGGGTGGTCACAGCAGGCACAGGCCCTGGGGGCTCACACAGGGCCCGTGACCTGATCTTGGAGCCCTTCACGGCCCCGCTGCCCCTTTCGCCTCACAGGCCACCGGCCCCCACGCCCTGGGACCAAGTGATGAGGCTGCCCCCTCCATCTGAGCTGGCATGTTCTTCCCGCTGGAAACGCCAGCTCCTCTAGGAATCCTCTCCACTCAGCTGCGCGGGCGCCGGCCCTCTCAGCCCTTCCTGGGGAGCTCTAGCCATGCAGGGTTACACCCCTCTGTGCCGTGGTGCTTGCCCATCCACCTGCGGAGGCAGAGACCCTAGGCCGTGGGCTGCCCAGGCTGGGTGCTCCACAGAGTCTGCTGAAGACTTCCCAGGTCCCAGGGTGTTGGCGGGAGTGGGCAGCCCCCAGCCCGACCACAGCGGGTGCCTGGAGAGACGGGCAGCGGGCTTAGGAAGCCCGGCCTCTGCCCCCGTCACGGCACGTGTGGGCACTGCCCTTGTGCTGTGGGAACCTACTCTGAGAGGGTCTGGCTGCCAGTTCCAGTGGCCAGGCTGCGCGGGGGTCTGTCCACCCGCTGTGTGTGGGAAGAGGTCAGCTCACCTCCCCAGGCCCGTCTCCCCCAACACACTCCAA
This sequence comes from Oreotragus oreotragus, assembly GCA_006410675.1. Classification (NCBI taxonomy): domain Eukaryota; kingdom Metazoa; phylum Chordata; class Mammalia; order Artiodactyla; family Bovidae; genus Oreotragus; species Oreotragus oreotragus. Next base: position 89,773 of record SJYX01007476.1, read on the forward strand.
GCCCCGGCAGCCTCCCCTTTAGGAGGGGCCGAGCGCTCCCTGCCCGCCATGGTCCAGGCGAGGCGGCCATGCCCTGACCTCCGTGTTTAGATGAAGGCCCCAAACGCCCTGGAAGGAGCAACAGTGTCCCGCTCACCCTCCAGCTGCCCAGCACAGGTGCCCTCGGTAGAGGGCAGCTCACCCCCTGCTTCCTGACCTGAACCTGCAAGCCCTTCTGGGCCCAAGGGTCCTTGGTCCAGCCTCGACCCTCAGGGCGGCCTGGGTGCCGCTGGATGGGGCCTCCTGCCAGGGGCCTGCGGGCACAGAGGTGGGCTGGCTTTGTGGAGTCACCAAGGCTCCTGGCAGACCACAGGGATACCTGGGGTCCCACCACCCTGGGGGCCTTGCAGTCTGGCCTCTCGCTCAGGATTCCTGGGGTCCCACGACCCTGGGGGCCTTGCAGTCTGGCCTCTCGCTCAGGATGGCTCATCCCCACTGGCCTTCCGAGCAGGAACCCGGGGGCCACCCGGGTGTGGTCCCCCCGTCACGGCCACATCCTCTGGGACAGGCATTGCCAAGCTATGAGCAGCTGAACCACCGGCCAGGCCTGCACTCATCCTGGCCCTGGGGCACTCAGGGCAGGGGCGGCCCAGTATAGTAGAGTGGTCGACTCGGGTTTGGGCATGCCCGCTGAGAACCAAGAGTTAAGGGTCTGGGCTCCTGTAGGGACAGGACAGTGCTGCCAGGCCGGTCACTGCACCCAGCAGAGCCCACCCTCCTGCTCTGCTCGACCCCAGCCTGGACCCACCCCCACGCTCCCTGTGCTCTCCCGCCTCTGCCCAGCTGGGGGTCTTACACTGCTGTAAGGACTCCCGCCTCCTGGGATGGGCCCGGCTCCCTGCCGTCGGCCCCCGGGGAGGTGCTAGAGGCCCCTGAGGGGTGCCCTTCCTGCCTTGGGCCCCTGCATGACCAGGCAGAGGCCTGGAGGGCACCGGCCTCCCCCGCGTGCCCGGGTCCCTCCCGCTGAGACCTGACCACCCTTCTCTCCACAGGTGCCACCGGACGCCCAGCCCCAGGCCCTCTGCCTTCCAGGCACGCAGAGCCTGAGGGTCCCCACAGGCCACGCAGCTGTGCCAAGGTACGCAGTCCCGGTCCAGCCCCGCCGAGGGTAGACAGAGCCTTCCCACGGGCCACCAGGAGCCTGGCCTGCCTCCATCTCCCCCTGGCTCTGTCTTGTCCTTGGAGACCAAAGCGACCGCCCCTCTGCCCCACACCCGAGGCTTTCCAGCACCCCCGAAACCTCAGCGGAGACACTGGAGCCCAGCCATTTACTCTGCCTCTGCGGGACCAGCAGGGGGTGGTCACCAGACCCAGCACACCAGCAGCGCTGCCCCAGGCCCACAGCCGCCCCCGCAGAGGCACTGGGACCTATTGCCCTGGAAATGCCCAGGCTGGGCACCTAGGGCGGCAGCGCCTGCTGACGACCACTCCCCAGCCCCAGCCGGGCCAGTACGCCGGCCTGTGCCCTCTCCAAATGCCCCGAGGAGGTGGGGGGCAGGGAGGAGCCCAGGAGCTGCAGCCGTGCCCCCTGCACCAGCCCATGTCCAGTGGGGTCACTTGTCCAGACAGGTGTTGGTGAGGACGGGGCTGGAGGTGGCCTGAGCAAGTTGTGTCTGTAGTTGGCTGAGCCAGGTTGAAATCCTGAGCTTGGCCTGCCTTCCCTTGGAGCCCTACCTGGGCGCTGGGAGTTGCTGTGAGGCAGACCCACCCAGCTCTGGAGGTCGGGGTTGAGGGAACATCCACCTGGAGGACTGTCAGGGCTACCCCAGGCTCTGGGGGCAGAGAGTCAGCTCTCAGGCCACCTGGTAGGTTAAATCCTTTGCCTAAGAGGGGCTTGGGGAGGACTTCCTGGAGGACGTGAGCCTTCTCATCCCTCACGCACTCTGCAAACACTGCTGAGTGTGCCAGGTGCCCGGTTGAGGGGCGTAGCAGCTGTCAGCCTTCCTGGGAGGTGCTATGTGGCCAGGCAGGGGTGTCCCTGTGTCCCCAGGCAACCTCAGAAGCTGCAACAGGGAGGGGCTTCCACCAGGAGCTGAGGGCAGGGCCAGGTGCCGACCCAGGACGCCCTGCTGCCTTCTGCCTCTGCCCCCCAAGTTGCGACTACAGAGAGGAGAGAGCCCCAGCTGGCCCACCCCATCCTGAGGCCTCCCCTCCTTCCAGCTGGGCTTTGGCCCCTCTCTCGGGGTAAGAGGCAAGCTCTGGACACGTGGAGGTGTAGGGTGAGGACACCTGGCCAGAGCCTCAGGGACATCCCACCCCCCGACCCCTGCCACCCCACCCGCACCCCTGGCCCTGGCCCCAGGTTCGGCTTCCCTGTCCTGGGCGGCTCAGGCCAGGACTCCCGTGTCCACAGCAGGCCTGAGGAGGGCCCTCTGTGCCTGGGGAGGTTTTCAGCTCACTCTGTGAGCCCTTCCCCCAAGTTCAACCCACCCCCTGCAGAACCCAGGGGATCCCGGGGGGCTCGCAGCACACTGGCTGGGGGGCAGGGCAGGGGCTCTATGTAGCCATCACAGCCCGGCCAGCAGGTGTAAGGTGGCGGTCTGCCCCCAAGACCTTGGGACTGAGCCTCAGTTGAGTGCTGGTGGAGGCCTGAGGAGGGGCTGGCCAGGGTGCGACTTTGTCCAGGGTCGCACTCGGGGGCCTCCCCAGGCCCCCAGGGAACAATGGTAGCATTCACCCAGGCAGCAGCATGTGCCCTGGGTTGTGAGCGCCCGCCCAGGACCGTGGGCAGAGGAGGCCTGACGTGTCCTTCCCGGGGAGCACAGGTCAGACCCAGCACCGAGCCAGCCTGCCTGGGTTCAGAGCCCAGCTTGGCCGCTTGCCCGCAGGGTGACCTCACCTCTGTCCCTCAGGCTGTTTACCTGCAGAATGGGACTAACAGCAGCGCCAGCCTCCCTCACGAGAGTGCTATGAGAGTCAAAGCTGAAAACAGACACACTGCATTTAGAACAGGGCCCAGGAGCCTGCCAGCTCGAATCTTAAGACTGTTGCCTTTGCAAGCATTAACCCAGGGTCACATGGCTGGAGGGCAGACAGGAAATGGCTGGCTCAAGGGAGATTCAGTTTGCAGGAGGGAGAACGGGAGGAAGGAGCAAAGTGGAACAGCAGGACTTCAGAGAGAAGGTGTTGCTGGAACAGGGTTGTGAGTAAGAGTTTGCCAGGAAGCCTGAAGCCAAAATCCAGGCAACCTACTGGGAAGGGACGGGAGTTACTTGAGGTCAGTCTTTTCAGAGTTCATACCTTTACTCGGCAAGGCTTCACCAAGCCCTTTTCTGTGGGGTCCTGGGGGTACAGGGAGCACCCCACCCTGCCCCATGCACAAGGCAGGTCTGGGTGCAGGTGGTCTGGGTGCAGGTGGTCCAGCTGCAGGACGGGTGGGAATATGCTGTTGCCAAAATCTCGGCGCCAAACAGAAACGTGGAGACAGTCACGGAGGAGGAGAGGGTGGCTTTACTTTGCCAGACAAAGCAGGGCACGCCCTCTGACAGAATGGCACAGCCCAAGGACACAACATAAGCTGATTAGACTCCAGTGGGTCTAAGATGGCAGACAGGTCAACTTCAGCTAGACCCTGGTCCTCCGACCACTCTCACTGAAACACATCAGCAAGTGAAACAACACACCCAGAGGCGCCGTGGCAGCCCCAAGGCTGGCCATCAGAGGCCGAAAAGTGGGCAGCGGCCCGGTGGCCGGAGAGGTCCACAACGTCCCCAAGACAGTGGGAACAGTCCTTCCGCTCCTAAGAGGAGGAGACGGCACGGTGGCCTCACCAACTCGATGGACCTGAGTCTGAGCAAGCTCTGGGAGTTGGTGATGGACAGGGAGGCCCGCCGTGCTGCAGTCCGTGGGGCTGCAAAGAGTCGGACCCCACTGAGCGACTGAAGATTAGCCTGTGAAATTACCCAGCTCATAAAAAACAAGTGAAAGTGCTGGTCGGTCGGTCAGTGACTCTTGGCGACCCCGTGGACTGTAGCCCGCCAGACTCCTCCGTCCGTGGGAGTCTCGGGGCAAGAATACTGGAGTCGGTTGCCATTTCCTTCTCCAGGGACCTTCCCAGCTCAGGAAAAGCCAACCACACAACCTTTCACTTGCCCTCTGTGCCAGCCCACACTATGTCTGTGGAGTGTCTGTCTCTGAATAAATCCACTTCTTCCCTATCCCTTTGCCTCTCACTGAATTCTTTCTGCGGTGAGACATCAGAGACCTGAGCTTCATTAGGTCCTGACACCAGGTCTGTGATCTCGGCTGGCAGACCACGCCGAGTTCGAGTCCCGGCCACTTGGGTTCGCGTCTCCAGCAGGGCTTTGGCCAGGTTTACGCTCCCGGCCACGTGGGTTTAAGCCCCACACTGAGGTCAGCGGTCTCACTAGCACCTCAAGGCTTGTGCCCCACTCCCTGGTGAGCAGGCAGAGGCTATAGTCAGGTGGGGGTTTGTGATAAGGGTCAAGGCAGTGGCAAGTCTTCGTTTCTGCTTCTGCGAGTTTTCCAAAAGGTGGGGTTGCTGACGAGCTCAGGGTGTGTGCAGGGTCTGGGGTGGTCTGTCTCCTGCTCATCTTGACGGGCCTGTCCTGTCCCTCCTCCTCCGATCAGCAGCCATTCTGCCCTTCGAAACGCAGAGCAGGCCACGGAGGCCAGAGTCTTGTCCATAAGGCATGGGGGACAAAAAGGCTTCCGTGCCTGGGAGCCCCACGGGGCCCTGCTGTTCGTCGGCACCGTCTGCTCCCAGCTACCCTGTGCCTCGAGCCCTGCGCGGGCTCCTCGGTCCATGCCAAGTCACCCAGGCCGGCAGCCGTGCCCCTTGAGGAGGGGAAGAGGGACGGGATCAAGCCAGGGGTCTGCTACAGCTGCTGGTGCCCAGCCTGGTGGTGGTGGTGTTTGCATTAAGTGTGAGCCGTTGGCCAGAGGATGGCCGTGCACGGGGCATGCGGGCAGGTGGGCGTTGCACACATGTGTCTCTGCAGGTCCCCAAGCGTCTCCTGTCTGTCCGTCTGTCCCTCCCACCCCTCTGTCCTCCCGTCTCTTCCTCTGGGTCTCCCTCTCCGCCTCTTCTCTCGTTGCACCCCAGCCCCCCATCTTGGGCCCTCGCTGGGCCCCTGACAGTGTGGGCCGGGGACCGGGCGGGTGGGTGGAGGCCAGGGCTGCGGCCTGGATCCTGCCTGGCCACCCAAGCCTAGTCTTCCCAGCGGAGGGGCCTCGCTCGGTGGCCCCGGGCCGGCCAGCCTGGTGGCCATGCTGGGGTTGGGGGGCAGGGCTGGGCGCCTGGGCCGCCAGTTCTGGGCCTGGCCCACTCGCAGCAGTATCGATGGCCCGTCAGGGCAGCCCTGATTCCTGCGCTTTCAGTTAAAAGGTTCCTGTTGTTGTAGCTTATGCAGTTGCTCTGTTGCTATGGAAACGTGACATCAAAATGACGTTTCCCGTTTAAAAGCTTTTAACTAAATTCCTGCCTGTCAGATGTAGGCCCCATTTTGAGCAAGGAGCTGCCTTCCAGGAGCGGGGCTCCCGCCGCGGTGTGCAGGCCCCGGCGGCCCGCCCCGAGCGCGCTCTTTAACCCCGCAGGCGCCCCGGGCATGGCCACGGCCGAGGTGCCCGGCTACCTCGTGTCCCCGCAGGCTGAGAAGCACCGGCGGGCCCGCAACTGGACAGACGCCGAGATGCGCGGCCTCATGCTCGTCTGGGAGGAGTTCTTCGACGAGCTGAAGCAGACCAAGCGCAACGCCAAGGTGTACGAGAAGATGGCCAGCAAGCTGCTGGAGATGACAGGCGAGCGCCGGCTGGGCGAGGAGATCAAGATCAAGATCACCAACATGACCTTCCAGTACAGGTAGGCCCGCAGGCAGCAGGCGGCGGGAGGCCTTCTGGATGACGACGGCAGGGGCGAGGGCGGGTAGGGCTCCCGGCTTTGTGTAGGCAAGAGGGGACCTGTGGGCCCTGTGGAGAGGGGCACAGGGAGGCCCCCAGGCCCCGCAGGGTGGACGATACTGCTGGCGGCCAGGGGGCGGGAAACCCAAGGCTGGGCCGCTAGGCCCCTGAGCCCGCAAGTCCGCCGTCTCCAGCGTCCAGAGCCCACTGTCGGCACAGCGCTGGCCTCAGGGCTGAGGAGAGGGTGTGGAGGCCCTGACCTCCCAGGAGGGTCCGCGCCTCTGCCCCCTCCCCGCCCCGCACTGGGCCCCTGCCCTGGCTGCCTCGGGAGGGGCTGGGTCACGGCCAGGCAGGTGGCTCAGGCAGGGGCAGCTCCAGGACGCCCCGTGTGCTGGGCACCTCAGAGGACAGGGCCAGGTTTATCTGCCCGGGGTCCAGGGAGGAGAATGTCGTGGGCGGGTGAGAGGTCACGGGGATGGAGGGCGTCACAGGCAAGGTGAAGGTCGAGCAGGAGCTGGGCTGCAGGCGGAGAGGCGTAGAGAGTGGGCCGTGTGGGCGGGCTGGGCCCACGCAGCCCCCAGGAGCCTGTCTGTGTTGGGGGGCTGCCGTCCCAGGACACGCGAGGACCCCGCTGGTCCCAGGCCGGGCCGCCCCGGACAGGGGAGCAGAGGTTGCCCGGGGACTGTGGACAGGGTCCTGCAGATTGGCCTGGGCACCTTGAGCCATACTCTGTAGCTGAGAGGACCCCCCACCCTGCCCCCCTGGCCTCTGGCTCCCGGCCTGTCTGGGGCCTGGGGGTGTGCAGAGACTCCCAGTGCCCTGGACAACCGAAGGCCGCTTCAGTTGCATCCGTTTAACTTTCTCGGCCTTGGAGGAGCCAGTCCTGAGCCTGGCGCATCCAGAGGCTCATTTCTGACCCGCAGCCTGGCCCCCAGCCAGGCCTTGGGGCAGAGCAGAGGTGGCCGGCCGCTGGGGTAAAGGTGGTCCGAGGCCGGGGCCGAGCCGTGTGCCCCCTGCCACCAGCCCCGCAGCGCCTGGCAGGGAGGGGCAGCAGGGCTGAGGCGGGCAGCTTTACGGCCTGCCGTCTGACTCCGTGACTCACGGCTCTGATTGGCATCTGGCCGGGTTATTCATTATTTATCCCGAAAGCCGCCTCCTGAGCCCCAGGGAGGGATCCTCTTCCATTCCTGGAGGGGAGGTGGGCTGAGGCGGCCACAGGAGACGAGGGGGTGGCCAGCGGGGTGGGGCCACACGCACACGGCACTGCACAGTTTATGAAGCACTTGTAGGCAGCACCTCTCAGCTCCCGTCACCGACAGGGACACCAAGGCGCAGAGCAGGAGAGGGCTTCCCCAGGGGCTCAGCAGTGAAGAATCCGCCTGCTGTGCAGGAGATGCACGGAGACGTGGGTTCGATCCCTGGGTCGGGAAGATCCCCTGGAGGAGGGCATGGCAACCCACTCCAGTATTCTTTCCTGGAGAATCCCATGCGCAGAGGAGCCTGGAGGCTACAGTCCACGGGGTCTCACAAAGATACAGACCGACACTCTGGCTGGGGGCTGGTTCTTTATCTCCCCCAACAGCTCCCCTGACCCCCGCCACTCAGAGCTGCCCACAGNCCCTGGAGGAGGGCATGGCAACCCACTCCAGTATTCTTTCCTGGAGAATCCCATGCGCAGAGGAGCCTGGAGGCTACAGTCCACGGGGTCTCACAAAGATACAGACCGACACTCTGGCTGGGGGCTGGTTCTTTATCTCCCCCAACAGCTCCCCTGACCCCCGCCACTCAGAGCTGCCCACAGCGGAGGCTTTCGTTATTTTTTCACGAAAACTTTTTTTTTAAAGAAAACAAAGCCAATCCTTATTTATTTATTGAATGCGTCGCCGGCTTGTGGGATCTTAGTTCCTCGACCCAGGATCAAACCTGGGCACTCGTCTGTGGAATTGCGGAGTCCCAACCACAGGACCCCCTGGGGATTCTGGAGACAGTTGATATGAAGGTGGTTGGTGGAATTCCCTGGAGGTCCAGTGGTAAGGACTCAATGCTCTCACTGCCAGGGGCCCAGGTTCAGTCCTGGCTGGGGAGTTAAGATCCCACCAGCTGCTCTGCGTGGCCAAAGTAGGAAAGCAGATCGTCTGTGAAGGAAGCCTGGGGGGTCCTGGTTCAGGGGAGCGTGTTTTGCTGGCACGCTGTTCAGGGGCCCCCTGCAGTCGGGGAGGCCTTGTCTCAGGTGGGCAGAGCAGGACCTGGGGGCTTCCGGAAGTGCTGGACGCCCTCCGCCCTCCTGCCCTCAGGGAGGTGGGGCAGCCCATCCCGGCTCCCTGCTGAGGACCCCACGTCCCTCAGCCTCTGCCCCAAGCTGCACACTCCCGCCAGGGCGATGCTTTCAGATAGTCGGCGCGTCTCCAGGGACCAGGATGACCAGTGGCCATGCCCTGGCCGGGATTTGACCTCAGGGCACCCCGTTGGGAGACAGGAGCCACTTTGCTGCGGGGGACCCTGTCACTCAGCGTCCTCCCCAGAGCCAGAGGAGCAAAGACAGGGAGTGTGGAGGGGCTGCCAGTGGCGGCCGGGGGCTCAGGACCCTGGGTGTCGGGAGGCAGAGAGCCCACGCCCACCCCCCTGTGGCCCCTTTGCTCGCTGGCCGGGGCACCTCCCCTTCCCTCACCTCACAGGGGACAGCCGAGGCCCAGGGACCTCAGGGCCTGTCTGCAGGGGAGGGCAGGGCACAGGGCCTGGGCGGGCCCACCGTAGACAGACAGCAGACCCTCGCCCCGCCCCCCCCTCCTGGTACCAGGAATGTCATCTGGACAGCTCGCTGTCCGCCAGGCACTGGGCATTGTCTGCTCCAGTCTTCCCAGCACAACTTGGATCATCCCCATTTTACTGACACGAGGCTCAGAGAGGTTAATGGACCTGCCCAGACTCACACAGCGAAGCGGCGGAAACGAGCCGCGGACTCCGAGCCGTGACCACCGAGGCCTGTGCTCGTCCCTCCTGAGCTCCTGCTCCGGGGCGTCCTCCTCAGGACACGCTTGTGACCTGACCTCATTTTACGTTCGCGTTACACATTATAGCACATCTTACTCCTATGTTGGTATTATACCACATATGTTCTTATTATTGCTGATTGGCTTATTAAAAAGCAGCGTTTGTTCATTGCAGAGAGTTTAGAAACTCCAGAAAAGCAAAGAGAGGACTTGTAGGGGCCAGCCTGACACTGGGGCCTGTGGGTCCTGTCGACACCCACAGCGGCGTAGGGTCCCGAGCCCGACCTCTTTCTGACCCGGTCTCACCTGGCCCACTTTTCCGGGGAGGCCTGTCTGGCTGGGAGTGGCCCACACCTGTGCCACGTGGCTCCCTGGGTCCGGCGCCCCCGAGCGCCCCTCTGCAGAGGGGCCGGGTGGGCAGGGCCAGGAGCAGCCGTTTCTCACCCTTGGCTCTTGTGTCTCTCGTTTCAGGAAATTAAAATGCATGACAGATAGCGAGTCCGTCCCGCCTGACTGGCCCTATTACCTAGCCATTGATAGGATTCTGGCCAAGGTCCCTGAGTCCTGTGATGGCAAAGTGCCGGACGGCCAGCAGCCGGGGCCCTCCACGTCCCAGACCGAGGCGTCCCTGTCGCCGTCTGCTAAGTCCACCCCTCTGTACTTACCGTATAACCAGTGCTCCTACGAAGGCCGCTTCCAGGACGACGGCTCCGACAGCTCCTCCAGCTTACTGTCCCTTAAGTTCAGGTGTGTGCGCGCCCCGCTCCCGCCCCACCGCCCGCCCCCGGGATGGGCCGGGCGGCCGTCCTGGCGGCGGCAGTCTCTGCCACCCAGGGCCGGCTGCAGAGGCCTGGGCGGCACACAGGCACCTCAGGGACAGGGAGACCAGGGACAGGGAGGCAGGGGGGCCCGAGGCCTGGGCCGTCGTGTCCGCTGCCCAAGCACGTCTCCTGCACCCTCGCTGCTCAGCTGTGTGGAAAGTCCGCGATCTCTCTGGGCCTCAGTCTCTGTCTGTAAAATGGGGATAAATCAGGATCTTCTCCGGCGAAGGCGGGGAGTCAGAGGCGAGCCTCCTGCCCTTTCCTTGGTGTCTGGCTTTCAAGCTCCCCCACCCCAAGCAGACCATGCCCTGGGGCCCCCTTCTCCCTGGCCTTGCCAGGCTGGCTGGTCTCTCAAAACCAGGGAGGGGGCGTCAGGCTGAGCCTCCACAGTGTCCTTGGAGCCTGGCTGCAGTGGGCGCCCAGCCCCTCTTCCGTCCATGGCATCCTGCCAGCCCTGAGCTGACTCCGCCTCAAGACACCCTCAGACAGGTGTGGGGGGTGCTGGGGAGCCAGAGGAGGTCACGTTGGGCTGGGCTTTCACTGGTGAATAGGAGAAGAGAACAGGAAGAGGGGACGTTTGCGCTTTGGACCTGCCTCCCCCAAGCTCGGTCTCAAGTCTGTCAGACAGGCGTGGGGTGAGGAAGGCATCTCGGGGGCCCCTTCAGTCTGACACCCAGAATCTGGGGGCTGCTGCTAGGTTGTCCAGCGCCCCTTCCCTGAAGGGGGTGGTTTCTCCACAAAGACCCCCCCCCAACAGAATCACCCTCGTTAGTGGCCAGGCTGGGGTGCAGGGAATCTGCTGCTGGCGGACAGTTGCTTCCATGGGCTGAGCCTACTTCCCAGACTGACGGCTGCCGGGTGCTGCGCCAGGCTGGGCCGTGGGGCACCTCTCTCTCCAGGGTCCAGGCTCTGCTCTCTGCCCCCGAGGGTGGCTGGGCTACAATCCTGCATGGAAGCAGAGGGCCTAGGCTGGGGACAGGCAGGGCCTGGGAGCGTCTGGCAGCTCCTTGCCACCCCTGGGGGCCCCACTCACAGCAGAGAGCTGGGCTGCCTTCAGCCCTGATCCTGGAAAGATTCCCGTCCTGGAGGGGAGCCTGGCCTCTGCGGCCCTGCCCTTGGCCTGCTGTCCCCGCCTCCTCACCCCCAGGCCTGCTGTCCCCGCCTCCTCACCCCCCAGGCCTGCTGTCCCCGCCTCCTCACCCCCAGGTGTGCTGGCCCCTTCGAGGCTGCCAGGAGGCAGGGTTCCCCCATCTGCCGGAGGCTGGCCAGAACTAGTGGTGTCTGCCCTGCAGGCCCTCCACCCAGCGTTTTCCTCGTCCCTCTCTGGGTGTCCACTCCCCCACCATGAGCGCCCCTTGCCCACCCAGCTCAGCGGGCCTGGGAATGCTGTCATGACGGGGAGGGCCCAGCCGTCCCCACATCGCACTGTCCTTTCAGGTCGGAGGAGCGGCCCGTGAAGAAGCGCAAGGGGCAGGGCGGCCACCTGCAGAGAAAGAAGCTGCGGCTGCTGGAGGCCCTGCTGGAGGAGCAGCGCCGGCTGAGCCGCGCCCTGGAGGAGACATGCCGCGAGGTGCGCCGCGCCCTGGACCAGTACAGCGTCTTGCAGGCCCAGAGCCTGCAGCTGCAAGAGCGAATGATGAGTCTGCTCGAGCGCATCATCGCCAAGTCCGGCGTCTAGGCCGCCCGGGCCCCGCCCCCGGAACGGCCCGGGCCCCGCCCCCAGCCTGGGCCCCGCCCCTGACCTGGGCCTCCCACAGGAAAGGCCCAGGCCTGG
>SJYX01007476.1:103539-113682 GCA_006410675.1 Oreotragus oreotragus
TGAGCGGCCTCGCCCCGCCCCGGGCCGGGCCCCGCCCCCGCGGCCGCTCCCGGCCCCCACGGGCGGGGGACCCCGACGTAAAGCCCCTGGACACCAGGCCCCGGGATTCTGGGTCACTGCAGGGCGGCTCCCCAGTAAGAACACCTGGAATCTGCCCTCCGGTATTGTCAGTGTCAATGGTACTGGAAGCGGCTTTTGACGTTAATCCTGTGCTTTTCACAACTTCCTGGGAGCAGGGCTCACGGCTGGACGTGGAGGGAGGCGGCCGGCCGTGGACAGGTGGAGGCGGCTCCGTGGCAGGTGTGCGCGCAGGTGCCCCCTCGCTGGGCCTGCATTGGCCCCGAGACCCCAGGGGGCCGCACCGCCTCCAGTGGCCTTTTATCTACCACCCCACCCCCACCCCGGGACGTGGGGCCTCTGGACCCCCATCAGCAACAGCTCAATAAAAACGATGATCCTCCCCATGCACCCCACCCTGTGCCATCAGTCAGCTCGGGACAGGTGGGAGAGCCCGCTGACCTCAGGAGCTGACACGTGGACGGGCGGGAAGCGACTGGGTGGAGATGCGGACTAGCAGCAGGTTGTGACAGCACTGGGAGGGCAGGGCCGCCTGCAGGCCTCTAGGGCCTGGAGCGGCTGGACACACAGCTGGGGTGCCCAGGGAGCTGACAGCCACCCCAGGGGGAGATGCCTTCCCAGGAGGGAGAGGGGCTGGGGTGGGGTGCAGGGTCTACAGGCCAGAGAGCCTGTCCAGAGCACCCCACCCCCAGTTTCTCCTGAGTCACTGGGCCCAGGTGGCCACTGAAGGGAGGCCCCCAGGGGAGCTGAGAGCCGAGCTTCGTTCAGAGTCTCAGGACACTGACGGGGTCGCGGCCACTCCGTAGCTCTGAGGGCATTGTGCAAACGGTGGAGAGGAAACACTTCCATGTGACTTTCAGCTTAGGCAGGTGTCTAGTGAGAAGCAGCAAGTCACGAAGAGCAGACAGCTCGGCCGATGGCTGTGGCTTCGCCCTGTAGGGACAGTGGGGTCATTCACACTCTTGCCCAGAGAAAACCTGGGCAAGAAAACCTGTCTGAGGGCCTGCTTGTTTGCACAGAGCGTCCATCACGGTCCTCGGTCCCATGGCCCTGATTCTCTCTCTGGGTCCGTGTGGCTCTGCCCGGTGGAGGGGATCTTTCATGGAAGGTCTGCTTCGCCCGGGACGGGCACGTCACTGCCCCGATCAGCAGGGCTGAGGGAACGCGGGGACTGGGGTTAGTGGCAGGTGACTGTCTAGACCCGCTCCCTCTGGCGTTTCGGGGGCAGGGCCCTGCCCGGGGGCTGCTGCAGACCCCCTGGTGTGGCAGCCACCAGCACCTGGCCGTCCCACGGCCCTTGAGGGCAGCCAGGCATTGCCCGGGACTCAGCCGGTGTCAGACCCCGGGTCCCTCTGGGGGTGCAGAGGCCAGCCGAAGCCTGCCCCTGGGAGGGAGGGGCTGGGTGGAGCTGGACTGACAGGACGGCCCACCCGGACCCCCGCCCCATCCCCCCATAGAGAGCTCGAGCCGGGACTCTGGACCCTCCTGCCTGGGGCTGGACCATGCTGCCGGGTGAAGCGGGTGGAGCCCTGCTCTGTGAACCAGCTGCCGACTGCGCACCATGGTGCCCGCGCCCGTACCTGCTTCAGAGGTTGGCCTGGAGGCGCCCCGGGTCCAGCGCTGGCGTCTGGGGCTGCCCAGCGAATTTCTAGTTCTTAGACAAGACACCCGGAGAAGGCAATGGCACCCCCACTCCAGTACTCTTGCCTGGAAAATCCCATGGACTGAGGAGCCTGGAAGGCTGCAGTCCATGGGGTCGCTGAGGGTCGGACACGACTGAGCGACTTCACTTTCACTTTCACGCATTGGAGAAGGAAATGGCAACCCACTGCAGTGTTTTTGTCTGGAGAATCCCAGGGACGGGGGAGCCTGGTGGGCTGCCGTCTCTGGGGTCGCACAGAGTCGGACACGACTGAAGCGACTCAGCAGCAGCAGCAGCAGGCACCAGCGTGAGAACTCACTGGTTCAACCGACACTGGGCCCTGGTCCAGCGAAACTCGAGGCTCTGGCCTAAACCCTGACAGGCACACAACCCTTCAGGGTGGTGACACCCTGAAACCCCCCAGGAAGGACAGATGGAGTCACACAGCAGGGCCTTCGCTGTGGTCCGGGGGCTAAGAATGTGCGCCCCCAGCGCAGGGGCCACGGGCTTGATCTCTGGTCAGGGAGCTAGATCCCACACGCCGCAGCTGAGACCCGGTGCAGCCAAAGACACAGAAAATACTTGTTTTAAAAAGTAGAAATTAAAAAATTAAGATTTAGAAATGTTCATTTCAAGACAGCAATAAAGTCATTCCAGGGCTAACACACACCAAGTGCATGGAGAGCGTTTTCCTAAGCGAGGAGTTCCAGCGAGAGCAGTGGTTTGTGTCCCGCCTCCTCGAATCTCTGGCCTGAGCACTCGGCGGCCGCGATGGGACATGGCTCGGATGCAAAATGAGGGAATCTGGGAAATCCCGCCTCGTGTGGATACACATTTGGAAAAGAAGGGGAGGTTTCCACAACACCTGCGGGTCACGGGCGCTCTTCTTCTGACGACACCCAGACTCCACCACCGTGGTTCCTTGTGGGCTGGTTACTGGGTAGACTCTGAAACCCTATCAGTGAGCTTTCACCAGCGTCCCCTGGAGTCCGTCTGTCCGTCCTGCACCTGGACCAGTCCTTTCCACACTTAGGGCTGTGACGTCACAGGCTGGGCATTTGGAAGATAACGGGCATCAAGCACGCAGGTCTGCCCTGTGTCATCTGTCCTGTGTCAAAGTGTCCCTGTGTGAATTCACCGTCAGTCTCAACTAAAACGTCTGTAGTTTGGTGAGTTGGCAAGCTCCTGGTGGTGGATGCAAGTTTTTCAAAATCCCAGTCTCTGATGAAAGCTTGAAGTTCATCGCTGGTTGCAAGCACCGTCAGTTTTCCTTGAAGGGACAGGCTCACTTTGTCATCTTCAAGAAAAGGCCTGCCAGGTACACAGGTCTGAATAATCAGAGCTTCCGTCAGTCCCCCTTTCAAGGAAGACGTTGTTCCACAGCTTCCCTGGTGGCCCAGTGGCTGGGAATCCGCCTGCCACTGCAGGGGACTCGGGTTCAATGCCCGGTCCGGGACCATCCCACAGGCTGCAAGGTGGCTAAGCCCGGGCACGACTGAGCTTCTGAACCCTGGAGCCCATGGGAGCCCTCCGCAGTGGGGGCCAACCCACCCCAGCTGGAGAGTAGCTCCCGCTCGCCACAACTAGAGAAAGCCCCCTCGCAGCAACGAAGACCCAGCACAGCCAAAATCAAAGCTGTTTCCTTAAGGTGTACATATCTCAGCCTGCGACTCAAGCAACGGGACGCGCTTTTCCCGACACAGCCTCCCGCTCAGCTCTGGAGCTGAAGGGCTTTGTGTGCCCTTGCACTTTGGCTCACGGAAGGGAGACTCAGGGGACTCCTGAGTGGATTCAGGGGCCAAGAGTTTGTAGGGTGAATGCTTTCTACTGCTCGTCGAGGACACTCCAAAGGGAAAGGAGTGTGCTCGCTGCTGGCCTGTGGCTGGGGCCGCAGCGGGAACCAGGGCGCACGGGGCGCTGGGGGCCAGGCGGGCAACAGCGTCTGGAGCAGGGACCCGAGGCCTAGGACTCAGGCCCTTGTGGGCCCCCTGGGAACCGCCGCCCTTCCCCGTGGGCATGTGCCACCGGGCCTGCAGTGAAGACCCTCCCACCAGCCTTCCCAGGGGTGGGCTTGCCGCACAGACCAGGCCGGGCCACCCCCTCCCAGCCCCACCCGCGTCACGGGGCCTGTCTCCTGCTCTCGAGGCCCTGTGGGTGGCGAGGTTGTGCTGGCTTTGGTCGCTGTGGTGCCAGCGGCCCCGGAGTGTGCCGGGTCCCTGCCTGGCGTTGTGCCCCTCAGCCAAGGACAGAGCCTAGAAATCGGGACCGCCAGAGGCGGTACTTTCCCTCTTTGCCAGACGGCTTGACTGTAAAACCGGGAAACCTAAAAGGAAACCCTACCTGATTAACAGAGTAACGTAAATGCATAAAGTTCCCTTTTTCTGTGTTATTGTAATAAAGACATGGGGGAAATCCTATTCCTAACAAGTGTGTAATTGTGTAGCGTTCCGAGTTCTTATGAATGGATGATAACGGACAGGAAAGGTGAGCACAGTCGTTAAAGGGCAGGAAAGGGCCTGGACCGAGGTGTCTCGGGGGCCACTGCCCTCGGTCCCCGAGGGCCCCCTCCTCCCACACCTGGAGGAGGAGCCGGGCAGCACCCCGGCCACCGTGGGGACGCCCAGCCCACCCGCCCTCTGGGAGCCCCTGGGGGCCCTTCTCTGAGACGGATTCTGGACACTGTGCTCTCGATTTTCCGTCAGAACCATGTTTGCCACAAACCCTCACCCAGTCCACGGTCCAGGGTCCAGGGTGAGGCTGTGAGAGACCAGGGAGGGTTGGTTAGGGTTGGCGACGTGAAGGGACGGACGGGATGCTCTGAGGGCCACGGGGGTCAGAGCTGACCAGGGTCAGGGGCCGTGGTGCAGCAGGAGAGACACGGCCGTCTCAGCTGTCCTTCTGTCTGGCATGGTGTAACCGGCCGTGTGAGCCGTCAGGGGCCACAGCCACAGCCTGTTTGGGGCCCCTGCTCAGGCTCAGGGGCCGCGATGCTGTGTTCTTGCCCTGGAGGCGCTCAGGACAGACCCCGGTTTTTTATTCCAGTCTCTGATGTTTGATGTCAAGGTTGATTCAAGTTTTCTTTTCCCCTGCTACAATGGACTGAAGACCCTCCCTTGTGGCAGAGCCTGCTAAAGGCCTGTCAGGCCTGTCTCTTATACACATCTCCTGGGGGCCCTTCTCTGAGACGGATTCTGGACACTGTGCTCTCGATTTTCCGTCAGAACCATGTTTGCCACAAACCCTCACCCAGTCCACGGTCCAGGGTCCAGGGTGAGGCTGTGAGAGACCAGGGAGGGTTGGTTAGGGTTGGCGACGTGAAGGGACGGACGGGATGCTCTGAGGGCCACGGGGGTCAGAGCTGACCAGGGTCAGGGGCCGTGGTGCAGCAGGAGAGACACGGCCGTCTCAGCTGTCCTTCTGTCTGGCATGGTGTAACCGGCCGTGTGAGCCGTCAGGGGCCACAGCCACAGCCTGTTTGGGGCCCCTGCTCAGGCTCAGGGGCCGCGATGCTGTGTTCTTGCCCTGGAGGCGCTCAGGACAGACCCCGGTTTTTTATTCCAGTCTCTGATGTTTGATGTCAAGGTTGATTCAAGTTTTCTTTTCCCCTGCTACAATGGACTGAAGACCCTCCCTTGTGGCAGAGCCTGCTAAAGGCCTGTCAGTATCGATTCTTCCCTTCCCCAGGAACAAAACACTTACATCCTTCTGGGCAGCAATGTTCCCACTAAAGTTGACCAAAGTCCCTTGCAATTTAGGGTGACAAGACATCTGAGGAAGTTGGATGCAAATTCTGGGAAACCTCCTTAAGAAAGGAACAGGCAGGTATGTGGGGTCTTTTTTCTTGCATTTCCCCCACTTTCTTGTGCTTCTGGCCCCACAACAGGGGACATGGAGAAGATGTCTGGCTCTCCAGCAGCCCTCTAGGACCATGAGGCCCCCGGAGGATGAGAGTCACAGCCCACCAGAAGAGGTAGACTGTGGGCCTGGAGCCTGCCAGCCCTGTGATGCTGCTCTGCAGGCCTGGCTTCTCTTATGAGAGAGAAATAAAGTTCCGTCCCACGCCAGTGTCTTTTCTAGCCTTGTTCCTGGTCAACTGCTCAGCCGTGTCTG
Organism: Oreotragus oreotragus; assembly: GCA_006410675.1. NCBI lineage: Eukaryota > Metazoa > Chordata > Mammalia > Artiodactyla > Bovidae > Oreotragus > Oreotragus oreotragus. The sequence continues at coordinate 109,370 of SJYX01007476.1, forward strand.
ACTCTGTGACCCCATGGGCTGTAGCCCACCAGGCTGCTCTGTCCATGGGATTTCCCAGGCAAGAATACTGGAGTGGGTTGCCATTTCCTTCTCCAGGGGATCTTCCCGACCCAGGGATCGGACCTGAGTCTCCTGCATTGGCAGGCGGGTTCTATACCACTGAGCCACCAGGGACGCCCCATTTCTAGCCTAGCTCAACTTTTAGCAAATTTAGTATCAGAAAGGGAAAGGGGTCCTGGCCACGGCTGCTCCTGGAACAGTACACTGGCCGAGTGAGGGCAGCTGAGCAGGTGTGGAGGGCTCACCAGGGTCTTCCCACCGCGGGCCAGAAAGCCAGTGACCCGGGTCGTGTCTGAGGACAGTGGGGCCACACTGTCACCTGGGCCACCTTGGCGGGCAGACCACACTCGGGCAGAGTAGCAGCCCTGGGGGATGGAGGGGTCCCAGGAGGAAGATGAAGTCGGCTCCGCGCCTCCAGCCTGCCGCATGGACGGTGCTGAGTGGCCCGTCACCCAGGCTGATGCGGGCCCCCTCGTGGGTGCTGCAAGGCTGTCCCCAGACTGCAGTGATGTGCTGGGTTGTCCTGCCCCGGGCCCCAGGCCTTCCGTTTCCCACAGCTCCCTGAGCACCCGCTGTGGGGACCCTCGTGGGGACCCAATGTAACCTGGCACAGTCCTGCTGTCGGAGTGGCCGGCTTGGGAGGGGCTGACAGATAGTAGGGCCAGCCAGTGGGCACGGGGCTGTGGGGGCCAGGGCAGGAGGGGGTAGCCCCGTCCAGGAGCCCAGGGGCTCGCAGGGTCCTCGGGCCGAGGCCCCCTCCCCAGCCGGGATGCAGGGCGGGCCCTGGGGAGCCCGGCTGGGCCTTTTGGCTGAGAGGGCCTCGCTCGCGGCGGGGGCTGGGCACACAGAGCCCTGCCCCCCTCCTGCTCCAGCGGGGCACACAGAGCCCTGCCCCCTCCTGCTCCAGCTGCAGCTTCGTGTTACGTCCACAAAACGCCCTCAAGGCGGGCCTTGCTCCACAAGCTTCCACCAGCTTCCAGAACGTTCCCAGCTTACTCGTCCTGCTCAGCCGCTCGGCGGTGTCCGCCGCTTTGCCGCCCCGTGGACTTCAGCCCACCGGGCTCCTCTGCCCGTCACTGTACCCTGGAGTGTGCTCACGCTCACGCGCACCGAGTTGATGCTGCCACCCCACCCTCTCACCCTCTGCCGCTGCCCCTCCAACACCTCCCCCTGCTGATTCTTCACTCACCACAGCTTCATCCTCCTCCCCACAAACCCTCAGCTCTGGCTGCCTGGGGCCTGGGGGTCACGGCTCCCCAGCTGCTTGCCCCTGCCCACCTCCAGGTCAGGAGCTCACGGCCGCCCGTTCCTGTTGAAATTTTGAAATTTAGATTCCAGCCTCATGCCTGATCACTGGCCCCCCCGCCTCCCCGCCCCGCCGCCTCATTTCCCCAAATGCCTTGGTATTTCCATGTTCAGAGAACTTTCACCAGACTTTCCAAGCTCTCTGGGAACAGTGTGGCTCCCCAGGGTGCCAGCTGGCATCTCCTACAATTATCCTTAAATTATAGGGACAATTTTAATTTCACAATAATTAGAAATATCAACTGCAGCTCAGGCCTTCGAAACTAATGGAATTTTAATGGGCAGCTGTGTAGGTTACAGCCAAGAATAGTAATGATCCCCGCAGGAGGTGGGGGCTGTGGGCCTCTGTGCAGGGCGGGCAGGGAGCAGGCGGGGGGCGGCCTGGCACGATGGACGCCCCCAGTCGGGATGGAGCTTGCACCCTGGACTTTGGGCCCCAAGCTCATGGCATTTCCCCCCGAAAGTGAGCCTGGGCCCGGTCAGCCCAGCCCACAGCTCCCATGCTTGCCTCTGAGCTCCTTTCCACCCCAGGCAGAGCCCACCCACTCCCGACCCCAGAGCCCGGACCACAGCGCCGGCTTCCTCTGAGGCACCTGGGTGCCCCGTGCTCACCCGCACATGTCTCTCCTCTCAGCACTGCGGTCCAGGGTCCCGCAGTCTTCTCACGCCGGGGGTCAGTGTTCAGTCCTCTCCGGAGTGGAGGGCTGGCGTGGGTCTGCTCAGACCTGCGACCCCACCGTCCTGGAGACTGTGAGTTAGTGGGCGCAGAGAATTTGTTTTGACTCAATGGACATGAGTTTGAGCAAACTCCAGGAGATGGTGGAGGGCAGGGAAGCCGGGTGTACTGCACTCCGTGGGGTCACAGAGTTGGACACGACTGAGCGACTCAACAACAAATTCAAAATTGTCTACCGTTGTTATTTCTGTGTGGCCGGAGCTCTCGTGGCCTAAGAACTCTTCACCGAAGCCAGGAATTTCTTTTCCCAGATCCTATTCTAGCAGCTGCGATGATGTTTGGATCGTTGACCTAACTCAAATCAATTATTGTGTGTGATGTGATGAAGAGATCAAGGTTTATTTTCTTCTCACGACTATCAAGTTGTTCCAGCACTGTTTATTCAGTCTTTTTCTTCCCCCATTGAATTTTTCTGGTGTTTTGTCAAATATCAGTTCGCTGAGCGCGGGTGGGTCTAGACCCCATTCACTTCTGCCGGTCAAGCGTCTACATTACCTTGATGACTGGCTGTGGTTTACAGAAAGTCTTGAGGCCCCACGGTGCGACTCTTCCAGCTGTGTTCTTCCTGTCTAAAGTTGTTTTGGTTGCTCTAGATCTCTACTATTTCTATATAAATTTTCACTCACCCTGTCTATTTGTTCCCCAAAGAAGCCTGCTGAAATTCTTTATTGAGACAGCATAGATCTGTTAATCTACAGATCCACCTGAAGAGAAGTGACGTGATACCAATCAATACTGCATCTGGCCTCTTTCGAACAGGGTATAGCTCTCCCTTTGGAGAAATTTTAGGGCTCTTCCCATTGCTCAGACGGTAAAGGATCCACCTGCAATGCAGGAGAGAAGTTCCCCTGGAGAAGGAACAAAGGAGCGGGAACCCTCGCAGTCTCTGTGCCCCCTTCTCCTCCTGCCCTCAATCTTTCCCAGCGTCAAGGTCTTTTCCAATGAATCAGTTCTTCGCGTCAGGTGGCCAAAGTTCTGGAACTTCAGCTTCAGCGTCACTCCTTCCAATGAATATTCAGGGTTGATTTCCTTTAGGATGGACTGGTTGGATCTCCTTGCAGTCTAAGTATGGACTTTTTTGCCAGTGTGAAAAGGCAAAAAGCGGGGAATCCCTAGATACTCTATTAAATCGAGGGAAATTCCCTTCTCTTTTTAGTTTGTTTAGAGTTTTAAATCACAGATGGATATTGAATTTTGGCAAATCTTTCTCTGCATTTATTAAGACAAGTGCAAGATTTTTCCCTCTTTACTTTGATCATGTGGTGAATCACAAGTGTTGAGTTTCAAGTGTGAAGCCAGCCGCGCTCCTCCTGTCTGCCCGCCGCGCTCCTCCTGTCTGTCAGCTGCCTGTGGGCTCTGTAATGACTCACTGCACGAGCAGTTCCTGTTTCCCTCTCTCCTTCACGAGTCTTACAGAGATTTGATAAATTGTATTAATCTTTTCGAAAAACCAGCTTTTGGCTCTCTTGTTTATTTCCCTGTGGTTTGGCTCTTCTGTATTTCATTAATTTCTACTCTTATTTTTATTACTTCCTTCCTACATTTAATTCATTTCCTTCATTTATCTTTGGTATAGTTTATTCTTTATTTTTTGCCTCTTTGCCTTAATGTAAGGCTTCACTACGAACAAAGCTAGTGGAGGTGATGGAATTCCCGTTGAGCTGTTTCAAATCCTGGAAGATGATGCTGTCAAAGTGCTGCACTCAATATGCCAGCACATTTGGAAAACTCAGCAGTGGCCACAGGACTGGAAAAGGTCAGTTTTCATTCCAATCCCAAAGAAAGACAATGCCAAAGAATGCTCAAACTCCCGCACAATTGCACTCATCTCACATGCTAGTAAAGTAATGCTCAAAATTCTCCAAGCCAGGCTTCAGCAATATGTGAACTGTGAACTTCCTGATGCTCAAGCTGGTTTTAGAAAAGGCAGAGGAACCAGAGATCAAATTGCCAACATCCGCTGGATCATGGAAAAAGCAAGAGAATTCCAGAAAAACATCTGTTTCTGCTTTATTATGCCAAAGCCTTTGACTGTGTGGATCACAATAAACTGTGGAAAATTCTGAAAGAGATGGGAACACCAGACCACCTGACCTGCCTCTTGAGAAATCTGTATGCAGGTCAGGAAGCAACAGTTAGAACTGGACATGGAACAACAGACTGGTTCCAAATAGGAAAAGGAGTACGTCAAGGCTGTATATTGTCTCCCTGC
>SJYX01007476.1:113904-154754 GCA_006410675.1 Oreotragus oreotragus
CTAAAAAGCCTCTTGATGAAAGTGAAAGAGGAGAGCGAAAAAGTTGGCTTAAAGCTCAACATTCAGAAAACGAAGATCATGGCATCTGGTCCCATTACTTCATGGCAAATAGATGGGGAAACAGTGGAAATAGTGTCAGACTTTATTATGGGGGGCTCCAAAATCACTGCAGATGGTGAGTGCAGCCATGAAATTAAAAGATACTCCTTGGAAGAAAAATTATGACCAACCTGGATAGTATATTCAAAAGCAGAGACATTACTTTGCTGACTAAGGTCTGTCCAGTCAAGGCTATGGTTTTTCCTGTGGTCATGTATGGATGTGAGAGTTGGACTGTGAAGAAGGCTGAGCACCGAAGAATTGATGCTTTTGAACTGTGGTGTTGGAGAAGACTCTTGAGAGTCCCTTGGAGTGCAAGGAGATACAACCAGTCCATTCTGAAGGAGATCAGCCCTGGGATTTCTTTGGAAGGAATGATGCTAAAGCTGAAACTCCAGTACTTTGGCCACCTCATGTGAAGAGTTGACTCATTGGAAAAGACTCTGATGCTGGGAGGGATTAGGGGCAGGAAGAGAAGGGGCCGACAGAGGATGAGATGGCTGGATGGCATCACGGACTCAATGAACGTGAGTCTGGGTGAACTCTGGGAGTTGGTGATGAACAGGGAGGCCTGGCGTGCTGCGATTCATGGGGTCGCAAAGAGTCAGACATGACTGAGCGACGGAACTGAACTGAACTGAAGGCTTAGAATGCCTTCTCTGGTGGCTCAGCTGGTAAAGAACCCACCTGCCAGTGCAGGAGATGCAAGAGACACAGGTTCGACCCCTGGGTGAGGGCGATCCCCCGGAGAAGGGAATGGCCGTCCCCTCTGGTATTCTTGCCTGGGAGATCCCATGGGCAGAGGAGCCTGGCGAGCTGCAGTCCACGGGGTCACGATGGGGCACATACAAGGCTTAGATCATGACTGTCAAACCACTTTTTTCTATTATAAACACTGAAAATCGAAACCACAATGCTTAGTATATTGAGATTTTAAGAATTCAGATAAAATGTTCTTATAATTTCCCTTGTGATTTCTTCTTTGACCTTTGGATTATTTAGAAGTTATCTGATTGTCAAAAATGGAGTGAATTTCTAGGCATCACTATTGGTTTCTGCTGTCAGAGAATGTATGCTGTATTACTTCAGTCCTTTAAAATTAACAAGATTTATTTGATGGTCCAGCATATGTTTTCTCTTGGAAAATGTTCCATGTACACTTGAAAGCAATCTGTATTCTGTAGCTGATGGGGGTAGTCTTCTATACACATTAATTAGGTTCGATGGATGGTGTTGTTCAGATCTTTTATATACTCCCTGATTCTTTTGATTTGTCATCAATTCATAAGAGAAAAATGTTGAAATATTAATTATAAGTCTATTGTTTTTTATTGTCTCCTCTTAGTTCTCACAATTCTGCTTCAAATGTTTGAGTATACAGCCACTCCACCGTTCTTATGACTATTTTCCCAAGGTATTTCTTTTTCTATCTCTTCATTTTCAATCTAAATGTGTTTTTCTACCTAAAGTGTGTCTCTGCTAAACTAAAATATAGCAGGCTTTTTTTTTTTTCTTTTGAAATCCAGTGTGACATGTTCTGCCTTTTAATTGGAATGTTTAGCCAATTTATATTTAATGTAATTAGGGATATTGTAGATTTAATTCTACCTACAATCTTACTAATTGTTTTCTATTTGTCCTATTCTTTGCTTTTTTGTTTCTTCCTTTTCTAACTTCTTCTGGATTAACTGATTTAAAATTTAAAGCAAAATCTTGTCCCCTCCGTTGAGTTTTTGTTTGTTTTTTAATATTTTTTTGACGTCAACTATTGTTAAATTCTTTATTGAATATGTTACAATATTCCTTCTGTTTAATGTTTTGGGTTTTTTTGGCCACAAGGCATGTGGGATCTTTGCTCCCCAACCAGTAATCAAACCCACACCACTGGCATTAGAAGCCAAGGCCTTAACCACTGGACGGCCAGGGAAGTCCATCCCATTGTTTTTTTTTTAATATTTATTTATTTGGCTGCACAGAGTCTTAGTGGCAGAATGCGGGGTCTTCGATATTCGTTGCAACATTCGAACTCTTAGTTGCAGCCTGTTGGATCTAGTTCCCTGAGCGGGGATGGAACCCCAGCCCCCCACGCTGGGAGTTTAGAGCCTTAGCCACTGGACCTCCAGGGAAGTCTCTTCCATTGGGTTTCTAGCTACAATATACTGAATTACATTTTTAGAGTTTGCTCCAGGAATTCCAATATGTATCCTTAATTTACCTCAGTCTACTTTGAAATCATATTATACTTCAGTTCAGTTCAGTCACTCAGTCGTGTCCGACTCTCTGCGACCCCATGAATCGCAGCACGCCAGGCCTCCCTGTCCATCACCAACTCCCGGAGTTCACTCAGACTCACGTCCATCGAGTCCGTGATGCCATCCAGCCATATCATCCTCGGTCGTCCCCTTCTCCTCCTGCCCCCAATCTCTCCCAGCATCAGAGTCTTTTCCAGTGAGTCAACTCTTCGCATGAGGTGGCCAAAGTACTGGAGTTTCAGCTTCAGCATCATTCCTTCCAAAGAAATCCCAGGGTTGATCTCCTTCCGAATGGACTGGTTGGATCTCCTTGCAGTCCAAGAGACTCTCAGGAGTCTTCTCCAACACCGCAGTTCACTTCATGTATAATGTAAAGACCTTTCAACATAAAATGCCATTTCCTTTCCCATTCCTTCTGTGATTGTTTTGCATCACTTACATGTACATTTGCTATAAACTTCATAAAGCATTGTCACTATATTTGCTTTAAATGTTCAACTGTCCTTTGAAGAAATGAAAACAGGAGGGGAACCAGGTCTTTTCTCTTTGTGCCTGTATTTACCATTGCTCTGCTCTTCATCCCTTCGCGTGAATCCAAGTTTCCATCTGGCATCATTCCCCTTCAGCCAGAGACCTTCTTTGAGCATTTCTTACGTGTTTAGAGTCGCTTCTGTTTACCTGAAAGTGCCTTTCACTGAGCCTGTGCTTCTCAAGGCTGTTTTCATGTTTAGACCTATCAGTTGACAGGTTTTGTGCCTAGTCTTTTTAAAATGCTGCTTTCTTTTTGTCTCAGGGTTTCCGTGGTTCCTGATAAGAACACACTCTTTTTTGTTGTGGTGTTAATGTATGTAATCTTTTTTTTTTTCCCGCTAGATGGTTCTAACTTTTTATTTTATTTATTTTTTGGCTGTTGTTGTTTTCAACAGTTTGTGTCTAGGTGTGTTGAATTTGGGGGTCTATGGATTGATTTTCTAAAAATCAAATTTGAGAAAAATTTGGCTGCCATTTCGTCTAAGGCATTTCCCCCATTTTATCTTTCTGGGACTCCAGTTACAGATTCATCCTGCCACTTGGTATTATCCCATAGGCTACAGCACTTTTTTTCCTTTTACTCACTCTCTTTTCCCTCTTTGTGATTTAGTTTGGATTATTCATACTGATCTGTTTTCAAATTGACTGAAATTTTCTTTTTCAGTGTCCAGAAGCCTAGCCAATAGTTTTTTTATTTCAGATACTGTGATATCATAGTTTTCAGTGATTGAACTTCTTTTGAGATTTTTAGTTTCCATTTGTCTTTCAAAATACCCCATCGCTATTATTTCTCTTTGTCTGTAATTCTTCTGCATACTCATAATATTTTTTTAATTATGTGTCTGTTAATTTCAATTCCTGGATCATTAGGAGTCTATATCATTTTATTGTGTTTTCTTTTGATTTTTGGCCAGATTTTTCTGCTGCTTCACACTTTTTGTAATTTTCAATTCCACTCCAGACATTGTAAGTAAACAGTGGTGACTGGTATGTGATTTGTGTGTAAGTGAACAGTGGTGACTGGTATGTGATTTTTGTTTGATTTCATCCTGCTTGTTTCTCACAGAAGGCAAGCTGTTCCACAGTTTGGGTTTGGAGCTATTGTTCAGATTTCTCCAAGAGTCAAGCTGTCCCTGGAGCTGGGGCAAGGCTTTAATTAGATTGTTTGCTTACATTCAGCCCAGCCCTCCACCTCCTGTTCCCCTGCAGCCTTTTTTTTTTTCTTCAGATTTTTAAAAATTTGTTTGCATTATTTCTTTATTTGGTTGAGCTGGGTCTTAGCTGCAGAATGCAGCACCTAGTCTCCTGACCAGGGATTGAACCTGGACTGCTGGCAGTGAAATGCAGCGTCCTAACCACTGGACTACCAAGGAATTCTCTAATGATTTTTTCAAGTAAATTTACTGAGTGGTGCAACCATCACCATTAAACCAGGTTTGGTCTTGTGTTTTAATTGAAGTCTTGTCCATTTATAATCTTTTGGGTCTACAGCAAGTTGATCTGTAGTTGTATACCTGTGAATACACAGAATCGTGAATGTCTGTTCTTGATTAAGGGTTGTTTTTCTCAAGAATTCAGTTCATAAAAGTTCTCCTGTATCTGCTGGTCTACTTGTATCTACCAGATGATGACCACAGCCATGAAACTAAAAGACACTCCCTGGAAGGAAAGCTATGACAAGCCCAGACAGTGTATTAAAGGGTAGAGAGGTCACTTTGCCAACAAAGGTCCGTATAATCAAAGCTATGGCTTTCCTAGTAGTCATGGAGGGATGTAAGAGCTGGACCATAAAGAAGGCTGAGCACTGAAGAACTGACATTTTTGAATCGTGGTGCTGGAGAAGACTCTTGAGAGTCCCTTAGACTGCAAGGAGATCAAACAGTCATTCCTAAAGGAGATCAACCCTGAATACTCATTGGAAGGACTGATGCTGAAGCTCCAATACTTTGGCTACCTGGTGTGAAGAGCCGATTCATTGTAAAAGACCTTAATGCTGGGAAAGTCTGAGGGCAAGAGGAAAAAGAGACGACAGAGCATGAGATGGTTGGATGGTGCCGGAGTCCAGCTCCAGCAGCCAGGGATTCAACCTGAAGGGATGAGTGGTGTTGGCGAGAAACTGCGGCAGCCTCTCAGCGTTTCTGGACTGCCTGTTCAGTTCAAGCTTCTGATTCTCTTTTATACTTTTATAAAAGCATTAGGTCAGAGGTTTGATATTTTCAGTTCCCACTGACCCAGATTTGTTGTCTCCATAAATCACTGTTGCCCCTCAAAAGGAGTTTCTGCCTCAGCGATTCTCTTATCTACTTTTTCTCCTGTGTCCTTGTGAATACACTGTAACTCATGCTAATGTCTGGGCTGCACACTACATTCCTCAGTTTATTTCTTATCTTTCTAAGTCCTGTTTGTCCCTAGTATCCTAACCTCACTATTTCTTAGAAAGGGCTTCTAGCTAATAATATCTCTAAAGTCCCTAATTTCTATAAGCTATAGTAGAATATGCTAACTTTACAACATTCTTTAAATCTCTGGCTTCTAACTATTTTAATTATTCCTAAGACCTAAATTCAGCAAACTCTTTTGCCATAAATACTTTCCTCACAGATAGGCTTCAGATAGCAATCCCTCCCGTGGCCTGTGTGCTCACCCTGGAACACTCTTTTGTAAAAGTGCTTGCACAAATGTCAGTGATTAACTTTATGAATTATTCTCTGAGCACAGCTGCAGAAGGCTTTGTGCTTTCTCAAGCTCCTCTCAAGAACAATAAGCACCTTAATATTCTTTTCAGTCAACTCAGCCGAGGAAAGGAAAAAACAAGTCAGAATTACAAGGCCTAACTCCTTCATCCTGGGACTGTGCCTGCGGAATGAGGAGAGGGGTCTGGGGCCATGCTCCATTTTGTCAGTAATGCCAATGCAGCTCCCGACAGGATGGCATCACCAACTCGATAGACGTNAAGAACAATAAGCACCTTAATATTCTTTTCAGTCAACTCAGCCGAGGAAAGGAAAAAACAAGTCAGAATTACAAGGCCTAACTCCTTCATCCTGGGACTGTGCCTGCGGAATGAGGAGAGGGGTCTGGGGCCATGCTCCATTTTGTCAGTAATGCCAATGCAGCTCCCGACAGGATGGCATCACCAACTCGATAGACGTGAGTTTGAGCAAACTCAGGGAGATCGTGAAGGACAGGGAAGCCTGGCGTGCTACAGTCCATGGGGTCCCAAAGAGTCAGACACGACTTACTGACTGGCCGACGGCAATAAACTGGCCAACTGTCAACAACTGGCCTGCTGTCCTCATGCGTGCTTGCTAAGTCACTCAGTCATGTCTGGCTCTGCAGCTTCATGGACTGCAGCCCACCAGGCTCCGCTGTCCATGGGATTCTCCAGGTAAGAACACTGGAGTGGGTTGCCGTGTCCTCTTCCAGGGGATCTCCCCAACCCAGGAATCGAATCCTGCAGTTCTTGCCCCGCAGGAGGATTCGTTACCGCTGAGCCATAAGGGTGCAATTTTTTCCCCGTGTTTTTCTCGTTGTTACTGTGGGAAAGGAAGCCTTTGCTTCCTTCTAGACCCCAGGGGGAGGAAGTCCCATTTTCTTTCCTCTCTATGCTCCACATGGAGAAGGAAATGGCAACCCCCTCCAGTATTCTTGCCTGGAGAATCCCATGGACAGAGGAGCCTGGTGGGCTACAGTCCTTGGGGTTGTAAAGAGTCGGACATGACTGAGTGTGCATGCAAAGTAACAAGTTTGTCAACCCTTCCTTGAAGACAGAGTGGGNATGGCAACCCCCTCCAGTATTCTTGCCTGGAGAATCCCATGGACAGAGGAGCCTGGTGGGCTACAGTCCTTGGGGTTGTAAAGAGTCGGACATGACTGAGTGTGCATGCAAAGTAACAAGTTTGTCAACCCTTCCTTGAAGACAGAGTGGGCACCTGGATTCTTGAATAATAAACCCCATGTTTTGACAGTGCTGGTGGCTGTTTGTCTTGCTTCCTCCCCGTCTCCATCCTCGCTTCTTCAGGAGGGTCTCAGAAGCCAGCAGAGCATCACCGCAGTTTCCCTGGAAGCTGAGGCGCGTCTGCCGCCTGGGGCGTCCACGTATGTGCAGGTGGGGCTGGACCGGGCCACCACGTGGGACCCTCACTGCACACCCGTGGCAGGGCGCACCCCGGACACAAAGCTGGGAGGTGTTTATTTCAGAAGATCCCATTAAATTTTCAACAGTCAAATAAAGTAATTTTCCCTCATTTAAATAATTTTAAAGATTGCCAGGGGAAGCCCGTGAATCACAATGTAGAAAAGAAAAAGTAAAGACGACAGAACCAGGGCCTGGAGCCCAGAGGGCTCTCTGTGCTCCGGCCTGGAGCCCGAAGTCATCACTCAGAGGCGGCTCCCTGGAGGCCGCCAGGGGCGCCATGCTTCAGAGTAAAGCAAAAGCCACACTTGATGCACTTTGCGCCTGCCCCTAGATGGAACATCTCAGTGACCTTAAAATCACCCTCAGCAACACAAAAAGAACATGAATTAAGCACTGTTAAAGCTATTAGATTTAATTTATACACAATTCAGCTGCATTAGAAGAGCTAAGTGAAATAGCAGGGTATCCTCAGGTAGAGACTGGCCACGGTCTTCAGAGGAAAATGAAGCTGACTTCAGGTTTGCTCTGTCCAGCCATCTGGGGCATTGACACTATTGATAACATGGGGAAATGCTTACTGAAGAAATCATTAAAGAAGGTGGACTATTTCATGTTTTAAAAATTAAGAAAACACTTTGATTACAGAGAAAATAGCTTTTCTTCATCAAAGGAAACTGCATATGATCCAAGCAACTAAAAAATAGTGTCCTAGTAAAATGCAAGGAGACTAGAAAAATGAGATAAAAACACTCGCATGATGCGATGATTCTCATAAAATTAACCTTAATTAACGCCACAGAGATTATCTTTTGTCACTTTACATTAAGAAATAATCTCAGCTGAAGAGAGATTTGAATAAATTGAGTAAGTTTTGGTATTTTAAAAATACTACCTCAACATGGAAAATTTGAAGTATTAATAAAAACTTAAAAAATACTACATGAAGCTAGATGTAGTTTTAAGAAATGGTGAAAATCTTGCTATCTTATAGTGATTTCTATGATGAAATTCTGTTCAGTTCAGTTCAGTCGCTCAATCATGTCTGGCTGTTTGCGACATGATTTTAAGCACTGTTGGACCGTGGACCATGGACTGCAGCACACCAGGCCTCCCTGTCCACCACCATCTCGCAGAGCTTGCTCAAACTCATGTCCATCAAGTCAGTGATGCTGTTAGGCAGTTAGAATAGGAAACAGGAGTCCAAAGTGGCGGTGGCTGAAAGACAAGGAAGGGAAAAGCCTGCGAAAATAGAACAAAGGAGGGTCAAAGGAAGGTCCGAGGACCGGAGTGAGGACCTCAGGTAGATGAAACAGCACTTCTGGCTGAGCCCAGTTTACACGGGGCGGGCCTGGGGGAGGGAAACATGAGCCCAGTTTACACGGGGCAGGCCTGGGGAGGGAAACATGAGCCCAGTTTACACGGGGCAGGCCCAGGGAGGGAAACATGAGCCCAGTTTACACGGGGCGGGTCTGGGGGAGGAAAACATGAGCCCAGTTTACACGGGGCGGGCCTGGGGAGGGAAACATGAGCCCAAACAGGGCGGGCCTGGGGGGAGGAAAACGTGAGCCCAGTTTACACGGGGCGGGCCTGGGGAGGGAAACATGAGCCCAGTTTANAACTGAGCGACTGAACTGAACTGAACTGATGACATTTGGTTTACCCATTCATCTTTTCCACTGATGAAAATTTGGGTTGCTTATACCTTTTGGCTATTGGGAATAATGCTGCTTTGAACATTGATAATTGCAAGTATCTGAGTCCTTGCTTTCAATTTTGGGGGTACATCCCTAAAACTAGGATTGCTTAATCATATGGTAATGCTATGTTTAACTTTCTGAGAAACCACCATGCAGGTTTCCACAGGGGCTGCGCCATTTCACATGCTTACCAGGGAGGCCCCAGGGTTCTAACTTCTCAGCACTTGTTATTTTCCACTGTTACAATGACAGCTATCCTACTGGGTGTGAAGCAGCATCTCATTGTGGTTTTAATTTGCATTTCCCTAGTTACTAGTGATGTGGAATATCTCGTCATGCGCTTACTGGCCATTTGTATATCTTTTTTTGGAGAAATGTCTTTTGAAGTCTTTTATCCATTTTTTTCATGAAGGTTACTTGTTTTTTGTTGTTGTTGAATTTTAGGAGTTCTTTCTATTCTGTTGGCAAAAAACTTTTAATTTTTCCTGTATGGAAAATCCTGAATGAACTCTTTGGCCAACCCAATATATTTTGGACATTATTCCTTATCAGATATATGGTTTTCTCCCATGCTATGGGTTGTCTTTTCACTCTGTAGATAGCGTCCTTAGAGGTACAAAAGCTTTTAAATTTTGATGAAGTCCAGGTTATCTATTTGTTCCTTTGTTGCTATGCTTTTTGTGTCATATTCAAGAAATCCTCACAGATCCAGTGTCATAAAGTTTTCCCCTATGTTTAATCCTAAGCTAGTTTTCGGTCTTTCATTTAGGTCTTTGATCCACTTTGAATTGTTTTAGCATTTGGTGTAAGGTGAGGGTACAATTTCATTCTCTGCATGCAGATAACTAGTTTTCCCAGAACTATTTGTTGAAAAGACTGTCCATTCTCCCATTAAATGATGTTATGGGCTAAATTGTACCCATTCCCCCAAATTCAGGTGTTGAAGTTCAAACACCCAGTACCTCAGAATGCAGCCATATTTGGAGACAGGACCTTCAGTGAAGTGATTAAGTTAAAACAAGGCTGATAGAATGAGGCCCTAATACACTGGGACTGATGTCCACATCAGAGGAAAGAGATGTTCAGGATGTGTTTTCACCGAGTACAGGCCATGGCAGGCTGCAGCGAGGAGATGAACACATGCAGGTCAAAGAGAGAGGCCCCGGGAGAAATCAAACCAACTTTAACAACTCGAAGTCTTCTATCCATGAGCGTGGCTGCCTTTCCATGTCATGCACATAAGTGCTCATTCATTAAGTTGTGTCCCCCTCTTATCGACTCCATGGACTGTAGCAGACCAGGCTCCTCTGTCTGTGGGATTTTCCAGGCAAGAATACTGGAGTGGGTTGCCATTTCCTTCTCCAGGGGATCTTCTCAATCCAGAGGTTGAACCCACATTTCCTAAGTCTCCTGCATTGACAGGCAGATTCTCTACCAGTGAGCCACCTGTGCAGCCATCCATGTTAATATTACACAGAGAAATCGTCAAATTTATCAAAGGTCTAGTTCTAGGAATTTTTGTGTGATTTTGCTCATTTTTAGAGTAAACATTTGTATATACCTAAATATAGATGCAATATACAAAATACATGTACCAAAAGATATGCACACATATATATGTATATACACTTTTGTGTATGTACACACACACACACATCTATGTTTCAGCTTACTACTTCTTGAAACTTACTTATTCCTCATGGATTCATTTTTCTTCTTTTTAGAATATGTCTTAATTTCAGAGTGGCTTCCCTGGTAGCTCAGATGGTGAAGAAAGATGCAATATACAAAATACATGTACCAAAAGATACGCACACATATATATGTATATACACTTTTGTGTATGTACACACACACACACACATCTATGTTTCAGCTTACTACTTCTTGAAACTTACTTATTCCTCATGGCTTCATTTTTCTTCTTTTTAGAATATGTCTTAATTTCAGAGTGGCTTCCCTGGTAGCTCAGATGGTGAAGAATCTGTGTGCAATGCAAGAGATCTGGGTTCGATCCCTGGGTTGGGAAGATCCCCTGGAGAAGGGAACAGCTACCCACTCCAGTATGCTGGCCTGGAGAATTCCACAGACTATTTCAGAGAGAGTCTAGTTTGGTTAGGGTTAGGGTTAGGGTTAGGACGGGTGAGCCTGGTGGGCTGCCGTCTATGGGGTCACACAGAGTCGGACACGACTGAAGTGACTTAGCAGCTAGTTTGGTTGGACAAGGAATTCTAAGTTCTGTTATTTCCGCTTAACATCTTTTTTCATCTTTGCAAACACCTGAAGGGAGGTACTGTTATCCCTATCTGACAGCTGTAGCTGCAGAGGCTTGGGTAAGCTAAGTAGTTTGCCCAAAGCCACATAGTTAAAGCAAGGCAACTGGGATTCCAACCCAACTCCTTCTTGTTCTAAGTTCACCTTTCAGAATACCAGGCGGCCCTGTGAAAGTGGACAGAAGGCACTCAGCTGTTAATCTCCTTCTGTGCCATCTTCCTCCCGTCTCCAAAAATGGACAGAAATGTTTCTCCCCTCAGGTCAATCTATCAGCCAATGAATCAACTTCACTGTACTTAGACTTTTAAGAGTAGGAACAGGGGAAAGAGGAACTTTTCTCAGGAGAGAGTGGAAATGATGAATGGTCGTGAGTTCTGAGCCAGCAGATGGAAGACCCAAAGAGGGGCTGTTGGCTGTCTGGGTTGCTGATACTCTTGTCTGGCCCAGCATCTCCAGGGAGCTCCCTCTCCTCTGATCTCTGTTGCCAGTAACCCTGCGCTCGTAGGATGTCTGATCTGGGATCGGCCTGTGACCTGCGGATGGTCACAGAGCAAACCTGGCTGCCCCTGGCTCAGCCAGACACCCTCCATGAGGCCCTTGCAGCCTTACGAGCTGGTGTGTGCCTGGTAAGGCGACTAGAGCAGGCCCTGGGAGGTCAGCCGAGCTGGTGTGTGCCTGGTAAGGCGACTAGAGCAGGCCCTGGGAGGTCAGCCGCTGGCAAGAACCCTGCAACCCCGCATGTGAGAAGGTAAGAAAGACTCCTGACTCCTGGGTACTTGGAGGTGGAACTTTCTGCCTCACTAACTGTGATTTCCCTTTCCGCTTCCTAGGCAAAGTTAAATAATTAGGTGCATCTTGGCAGCAAAGTCAAAATTAATTTTGCTTCCCTCTGCAGCGAAGTCCAGCTGAGTTGGGAAGGGAGGGGTCCTTGAAAGGTATTTCCACCTCGGCTTGATTTCTGAGTTTAGTAGAAATGGACTTTTTGTTCTTACTGGTAGGTTATTAAAAACCCTCAAGGAATGTGCAGAAGGCACATTGAGTTTGAGGAGCCCAGTAGGCCGAAGAGAAGCTGAATAAATAGTCTAGTTGTTTGGATAGCTGGAGAGTAGTTAAGAGGGAGCTTTAAACGGAGGTCTGCCCCAGGGCTGAGCATCCTGGCTCCCTGGGGGGCGCCATCCTCAGCGGGTCTGCGGGCGGCATCTGCTCCCTGCTCAGACCCCACACCTTCCTGGTGCCTAGCAGCCTCCTCGCCTACATTCTGGAGGCCAGAGGGGTTCAGCTGGCCTCTCGACCTTGGACGTGACCACAGAAATCTCTCCAGGCCGAGGAGTGCAGGAAGACAAGAAGGGGTGAGGCTGGGTGATGAGGGAGAGGGGAGAATGCCGGGGGCAGTTTCTGAGGCTTCCTGGAGCAATGAGGTCTCAGCAGGGTGGTGGGAGGGGCAGAGCCTCAACCTGTGTCTGTAAAGGGCTTGATTGAGCTGCTGACTCAGAAGCACAGGGCTGATTACCCATAATTACAGCCCCATGCAGTGTTGAGTCTTGTGAAAAAGCAGAGATCTCCTTAGTCCCAGAGCCCCCTGTTCCTTTTAAGAGGAAAAGGCCTTTCTAGAAAGCAAATCCTCCTATCTCCCTACAAAGACAGGAGTCAACTCTCTCGAAGGGGCGTTCTCCCCTCCTGGAGCCCAGGGCAGTTTTTCTAAACATTCTCGTGATCATGTCAGCCCTCCTCCAGATCTTTAGCAAGACCTGCAAGCCTGCCAGTCTGGCTCCTGCCCACCTCTCAGCCTCTTCTTGCACCTGTGACCTTCATACCTGGTCTCTAAATTAAGGCAGCAAATAGCAGCCAGTGCTTAGCATGAACTAGGCACTGCGCTAGGCTTTGAGGGTACCCTTGTGAACCTCACTTTCCTTTATTGTTTGAGCCGTGTGAGCGAAGGCCTAAAAGAAGACAAAGAGCAAGGCAGACATATATGGAAGAAGGGCATGGAAGGAAGAGAGACTGGCAAGTGCAAATGTCCTGAGGCGGGAACGCACTTTCCTTGCTCAAGGACAAGAAGGCCGGTGAGACTAGAACAGAATAGGAGCTAGAAGGTGGAAGCAAAGGAGTGCCAGGGCGTCTGCACTTGGACTTTTATTCTGAGTGACATGGAGTGGTTTGAGCTGAGTACTGTACTGTATGATATGATTTCAGTTTTAAGTGGACGCTCTCACTACTTTCTTGAGAATAGAATGAAGGAGGGTGAGGACAAGATCAGTTAGGAAGCTCTGGTAACGATCCAGGAGAGGGCTGATGGGACCTTGACACTGTCCTAGTGCTGGAGGTGAGTGGTAGCCAGAGTCCAGACGCACTTGACCGAGTTGTCAGGATTGCCTGACAGATTGGATGGGGTAGGAGAGAAACTGAGGAGTCAGAGATGACCCCAGATTTTTGGCCCCAACAACTGGAAGGATGGATTTGCCACGTAGAGAGATGGAAAGTACAGGAGAAGGAGGTTTGGGGAGCCAGATCTGGAATTTGGTGTTGCGACATGTTGGACATTCCAGAGAAGGTGTCAAATAGGTATTTGGGAGGAGGAGATATTTTAAATTATTTATTTTATTTATTTTTCATTGGAGGATAATTGCTTTACAACATTGTGTGGGTTTCTGCCATACATCAGCATGAATCAGCCAAAGGCATACATGTGTCCCCACCCTCTTGAACCTCCCTTCCACCTCCCACCCCTCTAGGTCATCACAGAGCACCAAGCTGAGCTCCCTGCATTATACCACAACTTCCCATTGGCTCTCTATTTTACACGTGGTAATGTACACATTTCAAAGCTACTCTCTCAATTCGTCCCACCCTATCCTTCCCCTGCTGTGCCCTTAAATCTTTCTCTATGTCTCTTTTCCTGCCCTGCAAATAGGTACATCAGTACCATTTTTCTAGATTCCATATATACATGTTAATATATAATATTTGCTTTTCTCTTTCTGACTTACTTTGTGAGGAAGTAACCTGTAAGATTTAGGGATTTTTCCAGACCAACTGAAAGGTTATCTCTGTTATTTGTGACTCACAGACCCTGACCTGGAAGGTTTGACTTTCCAGAGAGTCAGAAAAACAAGTTGTGTAAACTGTGTGTTATCCGCAGAGTTATATCGCCAGACCCTCACGAGCCTATCCTTGTAAAGGTCAGCAGTATTGTGACCAATCATGATATATCTATACCTCCCCGCCCAATGTGGTTTTTTGTGCTTAAAAACTGTTCTGTAACTGTCATCGGGGTTCGCTCCTTGCTTAAGGAGGNACAGACCCTGACCTGGAAGGTTTGACTTTCCAGAGAGTCAGAAAAACAAGTTGTGTAAACTGTGTGTTATCCGCAGAGTTAAGTCGCCAGACCCTCACGAGCCTATCCTTGTAAAGGTCAGCAGTATTGTGACCAATCATGATATATCTATACCTCCCCGCCCAATGTGGTTTTTTGTGCTTAAAAACTGTTCTGTAACTGTCATCGGGGTTCGCTCCTTGCTTAAGGAGGACAGAACCCCAGCGCGCCGGTTCAATAAATCCTCTTGCTATTTGCATCGATCCTGTGTCTTGGTGGTCTTGGGCGACAGACTCCAGGGCGGAACCGTGCGGTTCAACATGACAAGCCGAGGGCTTCCATGTCTGTCACTTCAGATCTTTGTTGTGATGAGACAGAACCGAGGAGCGTAGACTCGCCTGACAAGGCCATCCAGCCACCTCGTCCTCTGTCGCCCCCTTCTCCTCCCGCCCTCAATCTTTCCCAGCATCAGGGTCTTTTCCAATGAGTCAGCTCTTCGCATCAGGTGGCCAAAGGATTGGAGCTTCAGCTTGAGCACCAGTCCTTCCAATGAACATGATGAAATTAGTTTGAAATATTTTCTGTGATAACAATAGTGTCATATGCAACCCCGTAACATGTCTGTGGTTCTTGCCAACTGTAAATATTTGCTCCCAGAATGTTACTCACAGTTATGTTTGCTTTTGCCTCAGCAGAGAAAAGTTTCTTCAAACTGAAAATACAACAGAGGGAGTTTCCTGGAGGCCTAGTGGTTAGGATTCTGGGCTTTTGCTTCTGCAGCCTGGGTTCAGTCCCTGGGAAGGGGAACTGACATCCTGCAGGGCATCAGAAAAAAAAGAAACAAAGCCAACACAAATGTCATGGAAATCTGAATTATAAAAACATAATTACAGATTTTGCCAAAATGAATGCAGCAAACGTTATTTTTGTAATAACTATCATTTATGATATCTATCATAAATAACATTAGCCATTCATAAATAGTGCATTTTTTCTGTTATCCAGTCATAGTTGACCCATCAAGGCCCTTAGACATAAGCAGAAACACACAGTTTTGGCATTTTGCTATTGGGTGGTTGTATAAAAATCACAGCTTTAGAAGATATTCAAATGACCTGTATGTACATGAAAAGATGCTGAATGTCATTAACTATCAGAGAAATGCAGATCAAACCCACAGTGAGATACCACCTCACGCCCGTCAGAATGGCCATCAAAAAATTAAAAACAGGACTTCCCTGGTGGTATGGTGGATAAGAATCCGCCTTGCAATGCAGGGGACACAGGTTCGACCCCTGGCCTGGGAAGACCCCACATGCCATGGGGCTAACTGCTGAAGCCTGAGAACTCTGGCTCACACCACAACTAAAAGTAGCCTGCACGCAGCAATGGAGACCCGATGCTGCCAAAAATAAATAAAGTTTAAAAGTCTTCACAAAAAGAATAAAGCCAAACAGAAAAGGAAATAATGTGCTGGGGAAGACGTGGAGAAATTGGAATCCGTGCACTCTGTCTATTGGATGTAAAATGCCACAGTGGAAAACAGTATGGTGATTCTCCAAAAAATTAAAAACAGAGTAACCATATGACCCAGAAATCCCACTTCTGGATACAAACCCAACAGAAGTGAAAGCAGCAGCTGGGGTAGATAGTTGCACTCCCATGTCCACAGCAGCCTGATGCACAGCTGCCGAAGGATGGCAGCAGCCAGGTGTCCTCGGGTGGATGGATGGATGGATGGACACAATGTGGTCCATTGAACAAGAGGATATTGTTCAGCCTCAAAGAGGAAGGAAATTCTGACACCGGCTAAACATGGATGAACGTCGAGCCATTCGGTCAGTTCAGTCACAGGCGTGTCCGACTCTTCGTGACCCCATGGACTGCAGCAGGCCAGGCCTCCTTGTCCATCACCAACTCCCGGAGCTTGCTCAAACTCATGTCCATTGAGTCGGTGATGCCATCCAACCATCTCATTCTCTGTCACCCCCTTCTCCTCCTGCCTTCAGTCTTTCCCAGCATCAGGGGCTTTTCCAATGAGTCAGCTCTTTGCATCAGGTGGCCGAAGTATCAGGAACTTCAGCTTCAGCATCAGTCCTTCCAATGAACATTCAGGACTGATCTCCTTTAGGATGGACTGGTTTGATCTCCTTGCAGTCCAAGGGACTCTCAAGAGTTTTCTCCAGCACCACAGTTCAAAAGCATCAGTTCTTCGGCGCTCAGTTTTCTTTATGGTCTAACTTTCACATCCATACATGACCACTGGAAAAACCATAGCTTTGACTAGACAGAGCTTTGTTGGCAAAGTAATGTCTCTGCTTTTTAATATGCTGTCTAGGTTGGTCATGAACTGAGAGGCGTCAAGCTCATAATGACAAAAAGTATAAGGGTGGGTGCCAGGGGAGGAGGGATGGGGAGTTAGTGTCTAAAAGGGACAGTTTTAGTTCAGGAAGTTCTGTGGACCGATAGTGGTGACAACTGCAGAACAGCTTAATACCACCTAAAAAATGGTCACGAGGTGAATTTCGTGTTTGTCTATTTGTTTGGCCATGCCCTGTGGTTTGAGGCGCCCTGGTGGCTCAGATGGTAAAGAATTCACCTTCATTTCAGGAGTCCTGGGGTTGATCCCTGGGTTGAGAAGATCCCCTGGTGGACAGCCTGGCAGCCCACCCCAGCCTTCTTGCCTGGAGAGTCCCCATGGACAGAGGAGCCTGGCGGGCTACAGGCCATGGGACCATAGAGCGTCGCACACGACTGAGTGGCTCAGTATGAATACAAATTCCTTGACCGGGGATGGGATCTAGGCCCCTGGCAATGAAAGCCTGGAGTCCTAACCACTGGACCACCAGGGAGTTCCCTGTGTTTGTCTATTTCACCAAAAAAAAAAAAAAAAAAGGAAAAAGTCCACAGCTTTTGCTGTGTTTCAGTTCTGTTGCTTTATGGGAATTTTGTCAAGGCAGAAGGCCAAAGCATTTTCCTCACTTATTAGTATTCGGGCAAATGGGGTGGAGGAGTGCCCATCTGCACTGTGGCCTGGGGACCTGAGTATCCAGGATCCCGTGGAGGGGCTGAAGGCTGGCAGGGACTGACTAGTGGGGGTCCAGAAGGCCGTGGAGGAACCTAGTGGCAGGTGGACGAGGCCCGCGACCCCTGGGCCTCCGGTGAGAGTCTCCCCTTGTTCCTGCACAGACGGGAGCACAGCCTGCCGAGGCGGGCCTGCAGGCCTGGATGGGAACCTGGGTGGGTGGGGCAGTCACCTGATGGGCACGGGTCCGGTGGGTTCTAAGGTGAAGAAAGCATGGCAGCCTCCCAGGAGGCCCTGTCTCTTGTTGGGGGACCCAGCCTGGCCTGGCCCCAGGTGGCCCCTGCTCCCCAGGGATGGACAGCCTGGAAATCCACTCTGTCACGTTGGACCTGAAAGGGGTCTTAAGAGTTCAGTTTAGCTCACTCGCTGAGTCATGTCCAACTCTTTGCAACCCCATGGACTGCAGCACATCAGGCCTCCCTGTCCATCACCAACTCCTAGAGCTTGCTCAAACTCATGTCCATCGAGTCGGTGATGCCAGCCAGCCCTCTCATCCTGAGGCTGAGAAGCGTGTGAAAACTGCAGGGTGTGGCTTTGTGGAGTTGCCTACTCCNGTCATGTCCAACTCTTTGCAACCCCATGGACTGCAGCACATCAGGCCTCCCTGTCCATCACCAACTCCTAGAGCTTGCTCAAACTCATGTCCATCGAGTCGGTGATGCCAGCCAGCCCTCTCATCCTGAGGCTGAGAAGCGTGTGAAAACTGCAGGGTGTGGCTTTGTGGAGTTGCCTACTCCTCCTGACCCAGCGCACTGGTGGTGGAGACCCCCTGCAGCCCCAGGCTGGGGCACCACTGACCCAGGATATCCCGTCCCAGGACCAGCTGGGAAATGTGATTCCTTGAGGCGTGAGAGGCAATGCCTGTGTCCAGCCTGGCTGTTCCCGGTTATCCCTGACATCCATCAGAGCCAGCGGGGGCTGAGGGCTTCGGGGGTTCAGGGGCAGAGGACTGCTGATGCGAAAGCCTGGAGGGGCCAGGTGAACTGGGCCAGCTCCCAGAAGGCCAAGGCCAGACCTTCCCCCGTGGTCTGCAGCGTTTGAGCCTGTGCAGTCAGTGGGTGGGAAAGCGTTTCCAGACTAGAACCAGAAAAGCGTCTTTTACTGCCCCCCTCTTTCTCACGGCAGCCCACGGCGGGGGCGGCGGGCAAACTTCCTACAGCCCTACACCTTCCAGGTGGCGCCAGGGCTCTCTGCTCACTCTTACAGAAAAGGCAGCTTTCCATCAGTGAACTGGCAAACACAGTCTCACCTCAAAATCAGTCCAAATCAACGATGTCAGGTCTGGGACACCATCTCCTGGAGCTTGCGTGGCATAGCTGTGAGCGGGCAGGAGCGGGGCTGGGGAAGGCGAGGCCAGGCTGGGGAACACCCACCCGCCGGCACCCAGGGGCGCCTGCGTGGGGCTCGTCCTGCTCAAGGGAGTTCTGCACGCACCCGGGGCCCCAGACGCGGCCGGGCCAGGCCAGGAGCATGGCTCGTGCGTGCTGGGGGGTGATCATGGCGGGACCCTCGCCCTCCCGAGTCCTGGCCTGAAAGCTGAGCCTGGGTCCACCAGGGAGCCAAGGGGCTGTCACAGGACCCCCGAGGGGTGTTCAGAAATGACCTCTTCTCATCTCCCTGTTTTGAGGGGATGCTTCTGATTTATTTCTTGTTTAATTTCTGTGGAGGAAAACACGATCTTCTAACATACACTGTGCCCCAATAGGTACATTTTCCGCAGGAGGGGTTCGTTCCGGCGTGTTTAGGGGTTCATGGAGAAGAGACATCTCAGCAGGCATCTCTGTCCCGGCCGGGACGTTCACACCAGGCAGGGGCCTCCCCTTCCAGCTCAGTGACCTCAACTGAGGCCAGGCTGCCTGTGGGGCTGTCCCCTCCCCAGACCACCAGCAGCCTCGTGGGATCCCCTCGGGGCCCCAGTGTGCTCTGGTTGATTGGTGAATGTTCTTTTTCTGTAACAATATGGTCTATTTCGTTAATGCCACCCTGTTTGGTAACAATGTCCCTAATTAATACAAATTCTATTTAGTGACAATATGGTCTGTTTAATGAATTTCCTGTGTTCTGGTTAAAAACCACACAGAGCTTCACTTGATTGATTCCCTCTGTTCCTGGATCCTAGTGGATTTCAAACGCAGGGGTGCAGTCCACACATTTAGGGCTGGTCATCTCCTCCCGCTGCCCGCTACTGCAGAAGGTCCTCAGGGAGGGCTGGCTGGCGCCCTGCAGGCCATGGCCTCAGGAGGGGCTGCTTGGGGCTGAGGACTTCAGATGGGGGGAGGGTGTAAGCAGGGCCCAGGCTGGGGGCCCAGTCCCGTCTGACCCCTGGGTGCATGGCAGCCATGGCCTCAGGAGGGGCTGCTTGGGGTTGGGGACTTCAGATGGGGGGAGGGTGTAAGCAGGGCCCAGGCTGGGGGCCCAGTCCCGTCTGACCCCTGGGTGCACGGCAGCCTGGCCTCTTGGTGCTTGGCCCAGGGCCCTGCCCCCTCCGCTGCCCCCAGGCTCTCTAACCCACCGCGGCGCCTTCCCAGGGCCCTGCCTGGCTCGAGGCCAGGTCACTATCTCTAGCCCCCAGCATCGCCACCACTGCCCCTCTCTGTTGTCCCTTGCTTCACCCAGCCAAGGACACTTCTGGAAACCTCTCTGCCCGGGGTCCTGGACGTGGTTCCCAGAGTCCTGCTGAAGAGCCTGCAGGTCTCTGTGCTGGCTGGCTTCCCCTGCCCCCATTTGCTGGCCACCCCCCTGCATGGCACCTGGGCTGGGCCGGTCCACCCGGAGTTGCTGGAGCCTCCTGTGCTCCTGTCCAGGACGTTGTGTCCCCAAGCCTAACACGTGCCTGGGATGGGCGGGTGCTCAGAAGCCCACCCTACTGATGGTCCCTCCTGTCCAGGAGCTCGTGGTAGAGGGGTGTAGTCTGGGGCTGGGGAACAGACCTGAACTTGACCCCTTTAGAGAATGTTGGGACAGTGACAGGTGGTTCTACAGGTCTGCTGGGTACAAGGGTGGAGTGCGTGTGACGCCTGAGCTGAGCCCTGGCAGGTGATGTGTTGGGACAGCTTCCCAGCAGCCCTGCCATGGACAGGCAGTAGGGAAGCGCACCGGCTCGGGAGTGAGAGGAACTCGGCCCGCGGTCACTGGTCGCATGAGTGGCACTCTGCTTTGGCCTCGTGTCCAGCTGCACCTGTTTGCCCGGCTGCATCTGGATGCCCGGCTGTAAGGCCCAAGGTGGGGGTCCTTTTGACTCCTTAGAAGGCAGAGAGGGCCTTCGTGGAGGGGACCCTTGAACACCAGCCGTGGACTCAGTGAATTTCTCCCTGAAGGTGATGGTGTCCCCAGGGCATTGAGCAGGGATGAAGAGCAGACACAGGCTCGGGAGAGGGGCCTGGCAGTGTGTCCCCCACCCCTCGGGGCTTCCGGGGATGGCCCAGGCGCGAGAAGGACTGTGAGGGGCTTGCCAGAGGCCAGCGCCCTCACTTAGTGGTGAGTGCACAGGGCCTGTGGGAGGGATAGGCCCACAGGTCCATCTGCGGAGGGGCTCGGGGCCCCAGACTGCAATCCGGTAACCCGGGAGGGCCCGGGCTCTCCACGGGGTCTGCTGCCTCAGCCTTGTGCTCACCAGCCCGCCTTTTCTTAGGTTGTGGAAAATGACCAGCACCCCATCACCTGCCCATCTTTTTTGCCTGGAGAACATTATTGCCACCCCGGAGGTCAGGCCTCCCCAGCCTGCCCACTCCTGCGGCTCCAACACCTTTCCTGTGGAGGAACCACATCCCCTTTCTTCTGGACTCCATCCTGAGAGTCCAGGGAGGGACCAGCCGTGGCAGCTGCTCCACTGTTCACTGTTGGCCCCCGAGGGCAGCCACCGCCAGGCCCTGGGCGTGCTGGACTCTCCACAGAGAACAGGTCTTAGGCTAAGTGAGCACATGCTTTATTGCCCCCAGCGGGCCTCCTCCTGGAGAGAAAGGGGGCTGCTAACAGAGGGCAGGTGCCCACGTGGCACAGTCACTTAACTCTGCAGACCCCGAGAGTAAAACAGCCCATCAGTTATCTTAAGTTATTTCGCCAGTAGAATGAGTGCATTTGAGATGTGTAAGCTCTGGCCCAACCACGAGCAAGTCTGGCAAACGTGGGGCTGGGGTCGGGGTGGCGGAGAGGAACCTGATACAGTGAAAGGGGGACGGACGAAGGGGCTGCTTCCCAAGTTCATTACAGGAAAGCAGGGCTTCAGGGCTAACTGCTTCGCATTGGCCGAGCAGTGGAGGCTTCTCATTGGCTGAGCAGTGGAGGCTTCTCATTGGCTAGGCTGTTGCTGGGTGAAGAGAAGAGCTTCCTCCTGAGGGGTGGGGGAAGGGGTGCGAAGTAAAGCAGCCGAGATGCAAAGATGCAAAGTACTTTCTTCCTGAAGGTGAGAGGTCCCCTTCAGGGCTTCAACTCCATTTTATTTATTTACTTATTGTTTTTGTTTGGTTTGGTTTTGATTTTGTGTGTGTGTGTGTTTTGCCGCAACACACACATCCAGGATCTTATTTCCCTGACCCGGGGATCAACCTTGCCTAGGGCAGTGAAAGCATGCAGTGCCTAACTGAAGCAGGGCAGGCCCGTATGGTCCTTGCCGCTCCCCCCCTTCCCCACCCCCATGTCCTCTGCCTGCCTTTTGTCTGTGAAAAACTTTAGTCAAAGAATAATCAGAGAA
The DNA here is from genome assembly GCA_006410675.1 of Oreotragus oreotragus. Taxonomy (NCBI): domain Eukaryota; kingdom Metazoa; phylum Chordata; class Mammalia; order Artiodactyla; family Bovidae; genus Oreotragus; species Oreotragus oreotragus. The sequence goes on from SJYX01007476.1 coordinate 135,984, forward strand.
GTGAGAAATGCTGAAGCAAAGGGAGACAGTCAGAGGAGACCAAATAATGATAATGTCGATGGCACGCCACCACAGTGCTCCTGCCTGGAAAATCCCGTGGACGGAGGAGCCTGGGAGGCTGCAGTCCATGGGGTCGCTAGGAGTTGGACACGACTGAGCAACTTCACTCTCACTTTTCACTTTCATGCACTGGAGAAGGAAATGGCAACCCACTCCAGTGTTCTTGCCTGGAGAATGCTAGGGATGGGGGAGCCTGGTGGGCTGCCGTCTATGGGGTCGCACAGAGTCAGACACGACTGAAGCGACTTAGGAGCAGCAGCAGAAATCATTAAACATAGTCAAGGACCTTTAGTTTTTTCTCAAGGGCTGTGTAAGGCCAGACCCCGGGGCCATGATGAGCCCCCCCTCCTCTCCCTCCTGCCGGTGGGGGAAGTCCCTAACAGAAGGATCCTCCCAGATCCTGGGGACTGCCGGGGTCCAGCCCCGGTGGATCCAGGGTAATTCGAAGGGGAGATGGAGTAGGCGTCCTAGGAAAAAAACTTATTTAATTACAGATATAGAGATTAGAAACGGATAGTGTAGTAGAAAAAAGTAGTGGAGAAAAAGAGGCTGAATAACTTGGTTTACGTGGAATACCAATCACCACCTACATAGGCCACAGGCGTCTTTCCGTTCTCCCGAAGGAGAGGAGGCACTGAGGCCTCCCCAGTCCGATCTTAGAAGCCCAGGCAAAATTAGCAGGCTTGGTGAGTACCCACATACCAGATGAGAATTCAGCCAGAAGGGGAAAGAACGACACAGGGGAATCAGTCTTTCCAGAAACTGATCCAATATCTTTATTTTTCAGGTTTGCTTATATACTTTTTGTTATACATAGGGATGAATACAGAGTCACGTGGGGGTCAGCAGACCTGACCCTTGTCAAAATCAGGTGCTTCATATAAAAGCAGACAAAGGTCTTATGGGTTTTACATCATCTTCTGGCCATGAGGCCTGCTGACATTTTATGGCCCTTTCTGATAACGGTCGGTCAACCAGAAAACTTATTTTTTCCAGGGGTGATTTTTTACTTAAACCAAGCACCACCCTCCAAATAAAGTTGCATTCCTATAGGGTGAGGGTGTAGTGGATTACAATCAAGAAAGGAATTTACTTAGCCTAAGGTTTAACATGATTAGTCTTAAAGGTTAATAATTATTTCTCCTATATGCTAGTTATATTCATTATAAGGGCAAGGAATATGGAAATTTAGCAGCATATATTGGCTCAACAAATGAAAACCCTTCACCAGTATTCCCCTTAAGATTTATTTAGTCTTAAGATAGTGATAAAGTTACATTTTTACATAGCAAGGACACAGTGATTTATAACAAAGTACAGTGATCTATAACAAAAGAGAAAATTCATTAACTCAAAAAGTCTAGTATTGCTAACATCAAAAACTACTATATTTTCTTTTCTGTATTCCAAATACATTGATTAATATATTCCTAGGTGCCTAAGGATATGGAGGCCTGGTGGTAACCATTGACTCAACAATGAGAAAAGCCCTATGCTAATTAAGACTTTCAAAATACTCCAAACTCTCTGTGCTGTTTATGGTTGAGAGGCTGTCACACAAGCTAGTCTGTCAGCAGAGAGGTCTGACCTGAGACACCCTTGTCACATCCAGGGCAGGGAATTAGCAGTAATTATTGGCACAACAAATGAAAAAACCCTTCACCAATATAATTTCTAATCAACCCACTATACTATACTAAAAATCTTCTAACTTCTCAAAAGAGTCTGTATTTAGAAAGTTTTAAAGCATCTCGTGCCCCTCACGGTTGGGAGGCTGTAAACGATCACATGTGGCCAGACGAACCTGATCAGGCAGGCTAGAGAAACTTCCGAGGAGTTCGTAAGTTGAAACACTCTTGTCACGCCCAGGAATTTTTATTAACTGGAGCTGCAAGTTAACTCCTTCTCCAAGAGAAATGGTGATGGGGGAGAGCCCCCTGTAAAGTCAGAGGTGTAGGTGAGAGCATAAAACAGACTCTGGTTTTGGGGGTAGATGCTCGGGAACAGGGGGTTTCCTGAGGCTTGATCCCGCCTTTGCATATGCCAAGCCTCCTTCCTCATGACCTTTGCCATGGGCGGAGTTCCTCACACCGGCAGGGGACCAATGGCAGCACACTTTGCCAGCTAAAGCCGCCCCACTCCAGCCACGTAGAAGGACCTGTCAGCCCATGACGCCTCGGCCTGGCGACCTATTCGAACCCCCGTCCATCTAGCCTGACCATCCCTTGCAACGAACGTATAAAAACCACCCCCAACACGGTCCGGGCGCGGACTTCCTCGACCTGCCTCGTTCTGGTCCGGGAACCCCGCCCGGGAGCGCTTCCCCATTAAAGCCTGTTAGACACTCTTTTTGGTGTCCTGGTCTTACCTAACATTTGGTGCCCACCGTGGGACCCGAGGCGAGGGCCCATCCTGTGATGAGCGGGATTTGCGGCCCCCTCGGGTCTGGCCCGCGCCAGACTAGGTCACCCCGTCACCCTCCGGGGCCATTCAACCGTCTGGCAAGATACGGGGTAAGTCCATCGGTCGGGCTCGGGGGCGCTGCTCCCGTGGCGAATGTTCCCCGGGTGTCTGGGTCCCTTTAAATCGCGGCCGCGTCCGGACCCTCCTGCGCAGGCCAGGCCTGCCGTTCCTCGGCGCCAGTCACCGCGGAGACGTCGTCTTGGCTGAGTGGCCCTCTCCTCGCGGGGTTGACGCCTGACCGGACCGCTCCCAGCCCCGCTAACGACTGGTCCAGGACCTTCGTTTCATATTCGTCATGGGGGCGGCTGCCTCCAGGGCCGACCGACCCTGGTCCACACCACCGGGAGGTTTACTCGCCAACCTCGGAACTCTACATATCTCTGGAAAAATTCACTCCCAACGCTTAACCTTCCTTTGTTCTGAGGCATGGCCCCAATATTCTTTAGATAATGGCTGCCAACCGGAACTTTCGATTTTAACATCCTCCGTGACTTAGATAATTACTGCCGGAGGACGGGAAAATGGTCTGGGGTACCCTACGTGCAGGCTATCTGGCTGTTGCGCTCCCGTCCCACCCTATATACCCACTGTTCCCCTTCTGAAATTCTCCTAACCGTGGCCCTTCCTACCCCCGTACCAACTCCCCCTCTATCGCCCTCACCAACTCCCTCCAGATCCACTCCTCCCCCATCGTCCTCACAGCCCAGCCTTCCCGTGACTACGCCTCTCGCCGCTCCCGTGGCTCCGCCTCGATATCCACGCCTCGATATCCACCCCTTCCTCCATGCCCACCCCTTTCTGACTCACCTCATACACAAGGTCCCAGACCGCTCCCAATCTACCGCCAGCTCCCCGCTTCCTCTCTGCCAGGTGGCCGGCCTAAGGGTCTCGCCCAGATCCACGTGTCCTTTTCACTCCAACACCTTGCCCATATTTAATAACAGCTAGGCTCCTATTCGGCCAACCCCTCTAACCACATCAAAAGCCTCACCCAGCTGCCTCGGTCTTACGCCCTCACCTGGCGGGACATATTTGCCATTCTGGGGTCCACCACTACCCCAGAGGAGAGAAAGGCCATTTGGGCTGCGGCAAAAGTGGTGGCTGACCAAAAGCATCTGGCTAAGTCAGCAGACCCTGCCCGCCACCCAGAGCGGCTGCTGTTCCAGATGTAGACCCAGACTGGGGGTCAGGAGGGACAGAGAGGAGGAGCCAGCATTCAGTGCAGGTAAAATGTCTGTTGCAGGGAATGGAGGCCACCTCCCTCAAGGTGGTGAGCCTACTTAAACTAGATGAAGTGACCCAGGGCCCCGATGAGAACCCAGCAGCCTTTCTTAGGCTGACAGAGGCTCTCACCACCTATACCCAGATTGCCCCAGATTCTTCAGCAGGGGTTACCACCCTCGCCAACTGTTTTATATCCCAATCAGCTTCAGACATCAGAAAAAAACTCTCCAAGGCTGAGGATGGGCCTCAGACCCCCTTCCGAGACCTGGTAAAAATGGCCTTTAAGGTTTACAACGCCCGAGAGGAAGCTCCCAAAGCCGGCCACAAGGCAAGGCTTAGACAAAAAGCCGAACTCCAGGCTGACCTCCTTGAAAAACACACCCAGGCACTGGTAGCAGCCCTGCGGCCGGCCATGGGACAGAAGGTGGGTCCCCAGAAGTCACCGCCGGGAGCCTGCTTCAAATGTGGTCATGAGGGCCACTGGGCCCGCCAATGCCCAAACCCCCGGCCCCCGACAAAGCCGTGCCCTCGTTGCAAACAGCCAGGACATTGGGCGAGCGATTGTCCCCGGGCGACTCAGGCCCCGGCCTTACTGGGCTAAGGTCTGGGCTCCCAAAAGGACGCTTCCTTCCCACACCCCGCCTTGGAACTTCTCTCCTTTGATGAGGATTGACAACGCCCAGACTCAGGGACCCCCATAACCCAAGCCGAGCCTAGGGTAATGCTTCAAGTGGTGGGTAAGTCTATCGATTTCTTGATAGACGTGGGGGCTACTTACTCGGTTCTTCCCTCCTTCGGGGACACCGTGCATCCTTCCCAGGTCTCGGTGGTGGGTATAGATGGCACGTCTTCACGACCCTTGCAGACTGGGCCACAGCCCTGTCAGCTTGTTCACTTCTTGTTTTCTGATAATCCCTTCATGCCCCACTCCCCTGCTGGGGTGGGACATTTTAGCTAAGCTTAGGGCCACCATTCACCTACTTCTCTCATTTTCCCAATCTCTCACCTTGCCCCTATGCCTCCTTTGCTCCCCTGAGGCTCCAGTTGTCGACCCTAGCATCTGAGACACTAAAATCCCTCTGGTAGCAACCCATCACACTCCCATCCTGATTAAGCTACGTGATCCTTCCCGCTTCCCAAACCACCCTAAATTCCCCATCTCTCAGACTCACCTACGTGGTCTTAAACCAATCATGGGCCAGAGCCTCCTAGTCCCCACAACCTGGCCCTGCAATATCCCCATTCTCCAGGTGCAAAAAGCTTCTGGCAGCTACCGATTGGTCCAGGACCTTCGACTGATAAAAAACGAGGCCATAATCCCTGCCCATCCGATTGTCCCCAATCCCTATACCTTGCTTTCTGACATTCCTAACAATACGACTCGCTTTACTGTCATAGAGCTCAAAGATGCCTTTTTCACTGTTCCCTCACACCCAGACTGCCAGTTCCTCTTTGCTTTCACATGGACCGACCCAGAAACCCAACAGTCCTCCCAGCTAACACGGACAGTCCTCCCCAAGGGTTTAGAGACAACCTCCATTTTTTTGGCCAGGCTCTGGCCTGGGATCTGGCCACATGCCCTTTGGCCCCTAGTGTCCTCTTACAGTATGTGGATGACCTCCTGCTCTGCAGCCCTTCACAAGCTCTCTCTCAGACACATAGCACTATTCTTAACTTCCTTAGCTCTAAAGGATACTGAGCATCTCAACAAAAGGCCCACCTCACCCAGCCCTCTGTGACTTACCTAGGTCTAAAGATACCCCGACAACCAAGGCTCCAAATACCGACAGACCCAGCCTTCTCCGGACCCCTGCCCCCTTCCGCTGGAGAACAAACCTTGTCCTTCTGGGGGTTGACAGGATTCTTCCGGCACTGGGTCCCCAACTATGCTTCCCTGGCTAAACCCCTCCACGCAGCCGCAAAAGACACCCCTACTGCACCGTTCTCTTCAGAAACAGAGGTCCAGGAGGCTTTCTACCACCTCCGCTCAGCTTTGCTGACGTCTTCCCCACTGTTCCTGCCCAATCCCAACCTCCCCTATCACCTATACACTGATAAAAAAGAGGACATAATTTTTGGAGCCCTCATACAGCCTGCGGGCCCTGAAATGCTGCCAATGGCATTTATCTCCAAACAGTTAGACCCCACCGCCCGGAGATGGTTCCCCTGCCTACGTGCTCTGGCAGCAACAGCTTCTCTATACACAGATGCAAAAAAGAGAGAGGGAGGATTCCTCACCACCAAGGGATCACCCATCTCTAATGGCCCCACTAATCGCCAAGCTCCTGGAAGCCATCTCACAGCCCACCCAGTTAGCCATCCTACACTGCAAAAGACATCAGATGACTCGCGACACGGTTTCCCTAGACAACAATAAGGCTGACCAGATGGTCAGACAGATAGCCTTACAACGGGGGTCTCTGCCTATACTATTTCTCAGGACCTCCCTGACACCTAACTACTCAGAGGCCAAAATGGAGGCCCTCCTCACAGGAGGGCGCTTCCAAACACCCCTCGGGATAGATCATGCTCCACAACAAACTAGGCCTACCCGAAAAACAGACAATGTCCATTATCACCCAGATCCATGACTCTTTACACATTGGGCCCCACGCACTCTTGACCTTCCTTGGCCCTCTCTTTTCCCCGTTACACCTCCATCATCGCTGCCTAATCTGTGCCAAGACCTCTCCTCAAGGAGGACTCAGGCCGCCACACACACACAAAAAAAACTCACCAGCTGAGGGGACACCTGCCGGGACAGGATTGGCAGATAGACTTGACTCACACGCCTAGACATCAGACCCTCCGGTAGATGCTGGCCTCAGTCATCAGGCAAGGTAAAACAGGCTAGCGGCGTCCTCAAGGCTCAGCTGACCAGGTTAACGGCAGAACTTCGTCTCTCCTGGGTTGATCTCCTGCCAGCAGCCCTGACTCACATACGGGCAACTCCTCATGTCAAGACGGGTTTGACACCCTTTGAACTGCTGTACGGCAGGCCATATCTGCTGACTAACCTTCCGGATCCCCAGCCCCCCTTCTGGGGACTTTCTTGCCCTATTTCACTCTCCTGAGGTCCCTACTTAGAGAACACGCTGACCATGTCCTCCCTCAACCTGTCAGAGACCACGCCCAGGCGATCCCGTCCCCCGCTTTGGCACCAGGAGATCAGGTTCTCCTAAAAACGCTGGCACCTCAACCCCTTCAGCCCCGGTGGACTGGGCCTTTCACGGTGGTCCTCCCCACCCCTACAGCAGCCAAACTGTGGGGACACGAGCCCTGGTACCACATCACATGGCTCAAGAGGCTCCACTGCACGGCCTGCCTCCTCCCAAACCCCTGGAGACTTACACCTCTAAAATCTCGGGACCTACCAAGATCACCATTACTAAGATACCCCTGCCTCCCGCCGGTGAGTGACACGCCCTGTCCAATGCTTGTCTGGCCTCATCCGCTGTGGCTGTTGCCAGTCACAACTCTGGCCATACTCTTCCCCATTGGACTGGCTGTCACGGCCCCCCAGGACTGGCCGCTCACACTTCGACTTTCACTGGCCCTTGCTTACCTTATTATCTGTTCGTTACTCCTGGGGTGCTATTCCTTTGGGGCGGCCTGACCTGGCCATATGTCTCTCACCTTAGCCTGCCTTGAAGACTTTATCTCGACCCTACTACAGGACCTTTGGCTGGCTACCTCGATCACCGACTGTGACTCTTTCTTTCAGGCAATTTCTGATTTGCACTTACAGGGGAACTTCCTCCTTTTTAGAAAATCTCAAATTGACCTCTTCTCTTTTATCACTCTCCTCCTAATATCATAGCTAAACATGCTCTTACCACTATTCCTCCTGGCCATGATAACACAGGCGGGACAACCTACGCCCTGCCCCCGGCAGTACACCGAACAAGACCGCTGGGGAACTGGGTTCACAGCCTACACTTATGTCCACCGACACTGTTATACCTCACCTGCCCAGCCGTGCTCCCATGGGGGTAAATGGTATTGGACGGCCAAGAGCCTTGAAACTGCCAGATCAAGCTTAGCCTCTAACTGCTATAAAGCTGGGGGCAAAGATCTCTGTTTTACCATGCAGACTCACTAAAGAACGACAGACGGGAAGGGGGCCCAAGATCAGAGGTGAGAACGAGTAGAACATAAGGTCCCACAGGACCTCATAAAGTTGGCAGCTGAAGCCTCTGATCCACACCATGAGCCCAGCAAACTCCTAGACCAGGTTCATCAGGCGCTCAAACCCCTGGATTTTTCATCCCCAATTTTCACCAGCCTCAGTGACACCTATCAAACCCTGACTAAGACTCCCCAAACCTCTCATGTTGGCTCTGTCTCCCCTTGAGACCCCGACCGTTCCTCCCCAGCCGATCCCCAGGAAATGGATAGAGGCCCAAAATCTCACTCGAGATGCCACAGAAGTAACCTTGCCAATGGGGCCCTTGACCACTGAGATACTGTACCTTCCAGCCAATCCCTCTTGTGTTCTGGCCACTGACACCTCATTAACCACAGTGGCCTGTGACGGCTCGAGACAAGGTCCCCTATCCCCACACCCTCCAATATGCGGAAAAGTTGGGATATTCTTTCTCTGTAATCAGACCACCTTATTACAATGTTTTCCGCCCAACTGGACTCAGCCTTGCACCCCAGTCTTCCTTACGCCCTATCTGACTATTCTGACACCACAGGCGATGGAAGACCAGATCCGACCAACCCACCGCCAACGGAGGGGATTGGCTGCAGCTCCCCTGCTCCTCGGGGGAGGTTTATTCACAGCCTTAGGACTGGGGGCAGGAGGATTGGGATCAGCCACGCACTTTTACTGTAAGCTGTCCGCAGACCTCAGTCGAGGCCTAGACAAGGTGGCATCTCCCTGATGGCATTACAGACCCAGATAGCCTCTCTGGCGGCAGTGGCTCTCCAAAATCCAAATTCGAAGGGCCCTGGACCTGCTAACGGCTGAAAAGGGGGGAACCTGTCAGTTCCTAAGAGAAGACTGTTGTTTTCTCATTAATGCCTCGGGAATAGTTCAGAACAAGGTCCGAGAGCTGAGAGAGAGCATCAGACTTGGACAGGCCGAATCAGATGGTTCTGATTTCTCGGGATGGTGGAAGTCCTCTTGGGCAAAATGGCTTCTCTCACTTCTCCGACCCCTCACAGCCTTGTTCCTCATCCTGTCGGTAGGACCTTGTGTTTCTCAGATCATCCTCCGGAGGGTCAGGAAGCTGACCCAGACAGCTACTGGACAGATGTTGATGGTAGCCGCATACTCCAAGCTCCCGTCCAGAGACCCTGAGGCCCCCTAAAGGTCGCCGGGATCTGGCCACAATCTTCAGCCCCAGCGACACCCCAGCTCAGCAGGAAGTAGCCAGAAGCGATAAGGGCGCCCCTTATCCTATCAAAAGAGTCAAAATGTAAGGCCAGACCCGGGGGCCGTGATGGGCTGCTCCTCCTCTCCCTCCCGCCGGCGGGGGAGGTCCCTAAGGGAAGGAGCCTCCCGGATCTTGGGGGCCAACGACAGCACGCTTCGCCAGCTAAAGCCGCCCCACCCCAGCCACATAGAAGGACCTGTCAGCCCGCGTCGCCTCGGCCTGGCGACCTGTCCGAACCCCCGTCCATCTAGCCTGACCACCCCTCGCAAGGAGCGTATGAAAGCCCCCCCAGCACGGTCCGGGCGCGGACTCCCTCGACCTGCCTCGCTCGGGTCCGGGAACCCCGCCCGGGAGCGCTTCGCCATTAAGGAGCCTGTTAGACACTCTTTTGGTGTCCTGGTCTTTTACCTAAGAGGCTGTAGATAATCTTCTGAGCCATATCCTGTGAGCTGTCTTATAGATACCAAAACACCAGGTGAAGTTAACTACGTGATGACCAGGCTGTACCCAGGCCTGGAGCTGTGACAATGCTGAGAATTGACTGTAAAGAAATGGGAGCAAGTGCACTCTGGAACCGAAGATTAACTACCTAAAACAAGCAAGATGCTGACAGTCAGACCACCGATGAAGAATTGAAGATGACTGTTAGAGCTGACTGCTGTTTGCATATAACCGCCCCCTCCCACTCTATCTCTAAATGCACTCAAGGGGGGCTGGGGAGTTTGCCTTTGGACAGATGTCCACCACCCTCCTCCCCAGTTGCTGGGATCTGAAATAAAGTAAACTTTCATTTCCACCAACCTGGCCTGTTTATTGGCTTTTGAGCGGTGAGCAGCCGGAGCCCCATGTGGTATAACCACTGGACCACCAGGGAGCTCCCCCAGCTCTGTTTTAAGTGAGATTTCCCTTCGTTAATTTTCACACATCCCAGCACTGCCTTGGCCTGCATCTCGGCCCAGTGACCATGAACAAAGGCATTAGTGGTCACCATGGACGCGAGTCCTGCCCTCACATCGCTCACACCAGCAGCAGCGTCCTTCACACAGGGTGGGAATCCAGTTCCAAAATCCCTTGGTGGTGGCCTGCCTTCTGAAAGGGTTATACTTGACCTGCCAGCCTGGGCCAGGGCTCCCTAGAGCACAGAGCCTGTGGGAGGGCGGTGAAAGCAGGGCCGGGAGGGGCACACAAAGCTGTGTCCAGAGCCGGCACAGCACCTGGCCTTCTGCCCAGTGATGCAGGTCGTCTCTGGGCTGCCTGTGAACAGCTTCACTTGGAGCAATCTGACCCTGGGTGAAGGGATGAGAAGCGAAACCCAGGACCCTTCTTTCTCAGGCCTCTCGTTGCCCAGTCATCAGCCCTTGGAAGGCTGGAGTGGAGCCAGGATCCCCACGCCAGGGCGAGATCATCCTCTGGTCTGGGTGTAGGGTCTGTGCTGCAGAACTGCCTGGCTCACCTGCCCCAGGCCTTCTGCGAGGCTGGCCTGGCCAATGCAGGCTGTCAAAGCTGCCGATGTGCCATTCTGGACTGTCACCTCCCACCCCCATTCAGGTGTTAAAACCCTGACCCCCACCCCCCAAGGTGATGGTGTTGGGGATGGTCCTTAGTGAGGTGATCAGGCCGTGCGAGAGGAGTCCCCACGAGCAGGATTAGTGTCCTCATAGAAAGGGACAGGGCTTCCCTGGGGGCTCAGCTGGTAAAGAATCTGCCTGCAACTGGGGAGACCTGGGTTCGATCTCTGGGTTGGGAAGATCTTCTGGAGGAGGGCTTGGCAACCCACTCCAGTATTCTTGCCTAGAGAATCCCCATGGACAGAGGAGCCTACCAGGTCTCGGTGGTGGGTATAGATGGCACGTCTTCACGACCCTTGCAGACTGGGCCACAGCCCTGTCAGCTTGTTCACTTCTTGTTTTCTGATAATCCCTTCATGCCCCACTCCCCTGCTGGGGTGGGACATTTTAGCTAAGCTTAGGGCCACCATTCACCTACTTCTCTCATTTTCCCAATCTCTCACCTTGCCCCTATGCCTCCTTTGCTCCCCTGAGGCTCCAGTTGTCGACCCTAGCATCTGAGACACTAAAATCCCTCTGGTAGCAACCCATCACACTCCCATCCTGATTAAGCTACGTGATCCTTCCCGCTTCCCAAACCACCCTAAATTCCCCATCTCTCAGACTCACCTACGTGGTCTTAAACCAATCATGGGCCAGAGCCTCCTAGTCCCCACAACCTGGCCCTGCAATATCCCCATTCTCCAGGTGCAAAAAGCTTCTGGCAGCTACCGATTGGTCCAGGACCTTCGACTGATAAAAAACGAGGCCATAATCCCTGCCCATCCGATTGTCCCCAATCCCTATACCTTGCTTTCTGACATTCCTAACAATACGACTCGCTTTACTGTCATAGAGCTCAAAGATGCCTTTTTCACTGTTCCCTCACACCCAGACTGCCAGTTCCTCTTTGCTTTCACATGGACCGACCCAGAAACCCAACAGTCCTCCCAGCTAACACGGACAGTCCTCCCCAAGGGTTTAGAGACAACCTCCATTTTTTTGGCCAGGCTCTGGCCTGGGATCTGGCCACATGCCCTTTGGCCCCTAGTGTCCTCTTACAGTATGTGGATGACCTCCTGCTCTGCAGCCCTTCACAAGCTCTCTCTCAGACACATAGCACTATTCTTAACTTCCTTAGCTCTAAAGGATACTGAGCATCTCAACAAAAGGCCCACCTCACCCAGCCCTCTGTGACTTACCTAGGTCTAAAGATACCCCGACAACCAAGGCTCCAAATACCGACAGACCCAGCCTTCTCCGGACCCCTGCCCCCTTCCGCTGGAGAACAAACCTTGTCCTTCTGGGGGTTGACAGGATTCTTCCGGCACTGGGTCCCCAACTATGCTTCCCTGGCTAAACCCCTCCACGCAGCCGCAAAAGACACCCCTACTGCACCGTTCTCTTCAGAAACAGAGGTCCAGGAGGCTTTCTACCACCTCCGCTCAGCTTTGCTGACGTCTTCCCCACTGTTCCTGCCCAATCCCAACCTCCCCTATCACCTATACACTGATAAAAAAGAGGACATAATTTTTGGAGCCCTCATACAGCCTGCGGGCCCTGAAATGCTGCCAATGGCATTTATCTCCAAACAGTTAGACCCCACCGCCCGGAGATGGTTCCCCTGCCTACGTGCTCTGGCAGCAACAGCTTCTCTATACACAGATGCAAAAAAGAGAGAGGGAGGATTCCTCACCACCAAGGGATCACCCATCTCTAATGGCCCCACTAATCGCCAAGCTCCTGGAAGCCATCTCACAGCCCACCCAGTTAGCCATCCTACACTGCAAAAGACATCAGATGACTCGCGACACGGTTTCCCTAGACAACAATAAGGCTGACCAGATGGTCAGACAGATAGCCTTACAACGGGGGTCTCTGCCTATACTATTTCTCAGGACCTCCCTGACACCTAACTACTCAGAGGCCAAAATGGAGGCCCTCCTCACAGGAGGGCGCTTCCAAACACCCCTCGGGATAGATCATGCTCCACAACAAACTAGGCCTACCCGAAAAACAGACAATGTCCATTATCACCCAGATCCATGACTCTTTACACATTGGGCCCCACGCACTCTTGACCTTCCTTGGCCCTCTCTTTTCCCCGTTACACCTCCATCATCGCTGCCTAATCTGTGCCAAGACCTCTCCTCAAGGAGGACTCAGGCCGCCACACACACACAAAAAAAACTCACCAGCTGAGGGGACACCTGCCGGGACAGGATTGGCAGATAGACTTGACTCACACGCCTAGACATCAGACCCTCCGGTAGATGCTGGCCTCAGTCATCAGGCAAGGTAAAACAGGCTAGCGGCGTCCTCAAGGCTCAGCTGACCAGGTTAACGGCAGAACTTCGTCTCTCCTGGGTTGATCTCCTGCCAGCAGCCCTGACTCACATACGGGCAACTCCTCATGTCAAGACGGGTTTGACACCCTTTGAACTGCTGTACGGCAGGCCATATCTGCTGACTAACCTTCCGGATCCCCAGCCCCCCTTCTGGGGACTTTCTTGCCCTATTTCACTCTCCTGAGGTCCCTACTTAGAGAACACGCTGACCATGTCCTCCCTCAACCTGTCAGAGACCACGCCCAGGCGATCCCGTCCCCCGCTTTGGCACCAGGAGATCAGGTTCTCCTAAAAACGCTGGCACCTCAACCCCTTCAGCCCCGGTGGACTGGGCCTTTCACGGTGGTCCTCCCCACCCCTACAGCAGCCAAACTGTGGGGACACGAGCCCTGGTACCACATCACATGGCTCAAGAGGCTCCACTGCACGGCCTGCCTCCTCCCAAACCCCTGGAGACTTACACCTCTAAAATCTCGGGACCTACCAAGATCACCATTACTAAGATACCCCTGCCTCCCGCCGGTGAGTGACACGCCCTGTCCAATGCTTGTCTGGCCTCATCCGCTGTGGCTGTTGCCAGTCACAACTCTGGCCATACTCTTCCCCATTGGACTGGCTGTCACGGCCCCCCAGGACTGGCCGCTCACACTTCGACTTTCACTGGCCCTTGCTTACCTTATTATCTGTTCGTTACTCCTGGGGTGCTATTCCTTTGGGGCGGCCTGACCTGGCCATATGTCTCTCACCTTAGCCTGCCTTGAAGACTTTATCTCGACCCTACTACAGGACCTTTGGCTGGCTACCTCGATCACCGACTGTGACTCTTTCTTTCAGGCAATTTCTGATTTGCACTTACAGGGGAACTTCCTCCTTTTTAGAAAATCTCAAATTGACCTCTTCTCTTTTATCACTCTCCTCCTAATATCATAGCTAAACATGCTCTTACCACTATTCCTCCTGGCCATGATAACACAGGCGGGACAACCTACGCCCTGCCCCCGGCAGTACACCGAACAAGACCGCTGGGGAACTGGGTTCACAGCCTACACTTATGTCCACCGACACTGTTATACCTCACCTGCCCAGCCGTGCTCCCATGGGGGTAAATGGTATTGGACGGCCAAGAGCCTTGAAACTGCCAGATCAAGCTTAGCCTCTAACTGCTATAAAGCTGGGGGCAAAGATCTCTGTTTTACCATGCAGACTCACTAAAGAACGACAGACGGGAAGGGGGCCCAAGATCAGAGGTGAGAACGAGTAGAACATAAGGTCCCACAGGACCTCATAAAGTTGGCAGCTGAAGCCTCTGATCCACACCATGAGCCCAGCAAACTCCTAGACCAGGTTCATCAGGCGCTCAAACCCCTGGATTTTTCATCCCCAATTTTCACCAGCCTCAGTGACACCTATCAAACCCTGACTAAGACTCCCCAAACCTCTCATGTTGGCTCTGTCTCCCCTTGAGACCCCGACCGTTCCTCCCCAGCCGATCCCCAGGAAATGGATAGAGGCCCAAAATCTCACTCGAGATGCCACAGAAGTAACCTTGCCAATGGGGCCCTTGACCACTGAGATACTGTACCTTCCAGCCAATCCCTCTTGTGTTCTGGCCACTGACACCTCATTAACCACAGTGGCCTGTGACGGCTCGAGACAAGGTCCCCTATCCCCACACCCTCCAATATGCGGAAAAGTTGGGATATTCTTTCTCTGTAATCAGACCACCTTATTACAATGTTTTCCGCCCAACTGGACTCAGCCTTGCACCCCAGTCTTCCTTACGCCCTATCTGACTATTCTGACACCACAGGCGATGGAAGACCAGATCCGACCAACCCACCGCCAACGGAGGGGATTGGCTGCAGCTCCCCTGCTCCTCGGGGGAGGTTTATTCACAGCCTTAGGACTGGGGGCAGGAGGATTGGGATCAGCCACGCACTTTTACTGTAAGCTGTCCGCAGACCTCAGTCGAGGCCTAGACAAGGTGGCATCTCCCTGATGGCATTACAGACCCAGATAGCCTCTCTGGCGGCAGTGGCTCTCCAAAATCCAAATTCGAAGGGCCCTGGACCTGCTAACGGCTGAAAAGGGGGGAACCTGTCAGTTCCTAAGAGAAGACTGTTGTTTTCTCATTAATGCCTCGGGAATAGTTCAGAACAAGGTCCGAGAGCTGAGAGAGAGCATCAGACTTGGACAGGCCGAATCAGATGGTTCTGATTTCTCGGGNTTCGAAGGGCCCTGGACCTGCTAACGGCTGAAAAGGGGGGAACCTGTCAGTTCCTAAGAGAAGACTGTTGTTTTCTCATTAATGCCTCGGGAATAGTTCAGAACAAGGTCCGAGAGCTGAGAGAGAGCATCAGACTTGGACAGGCCGAATCAGATGGTTCTGATTTCTCGGGATGGTGGAAGTCCTCTTGGGCAAAATGGCTTCTCTCACTTCTCCGACCCCTCACAGCCTTGTTCCTCATCCTGTCGGTAGGACCTTGTGTTTCTCAGATCATCCTCCGGAGGGTCAGGAAGCTGACCCAGACAGCTACTGGACAGATGTTGATGGTAGCCGCATACTCCAAGCTCCCGTCCAGAGACCCTGAGGCCCCCTAAAGGTCGCCGGGATCTGGCCACAATCTTCAGCCCCAGCGACACCCCAGCTCAGCAGGAAGTAGCCAGAAGCGATAAGGGCGCCCCTTATCCTATCAAAAGAGTCAAAATGTAAGGCCAGACCCGGGGGCCGTGATGGGCTGCTCCTCCTCTCCCTCCCGCCGGCGGGGGAGGTCCCTAAGGGAAGGAGCCTCCCGGATCTTGGGGGCCAACGACAGCATGCTTCGCCAGCTAAAGCCGCCCCACCCCAGCCACATAGAAGGACCTGTCAGCCCGCGTCGCCTCGGCCTGGCGACCTGTCCGAACCCCCATCCATCTAGCCTGACCACCCCTCGCAAGGAGCGTATGAAAGCCCCCCCAGCACGGTCCGGGCGCGGACTCCCTCGACCTGCCTCGCTCGGGTCCGGGAACCCCGCCCGGGAGCGCTTCGCCATTAAGGAGCCTGTTAGACACTCTTTTGGTGTCCTGGTCTTTTACCTAAGAGGCTGTAGATAATCTTCTGAGCCATATCCTGTGAGCTGTCTTATAGATACCAAAACACCAGGTGAAGTTAACTACGTGATGACCAGGCTGTACCCAG
This sequence comes from Oreotragus oreotragus, assembly GCA_006410675.1. Lineage (NCBI taxonomy): Eukaryota > Metazoa > Chordata > Mammalia > Artiodactyla > Bovidae > Oreotragus > Oreotragus oreotragus. The sequence goes on from SJYX01007476.1 coordinate 152,188, forward strand.
GCCTGGAGCTGTGACAATGCTGAGAATTGACTGTAAAGAAATGGGAGCAAGTGCACTCTGGAACCGAAGATTAACTACCTAAAACAAGCAAGATGCTGACAGTCAGACCACCGATGAAGAATTGAAGATGACTGTTAGAGCTGACTGCTGTTTCTGCATATAACCGCCCCCTCCCACTCTATCTCTAAATGCACTCAAGGGGGGCTGGGGAGTTTGCCTTTGGACAGATGTCCACCACCCTCCTCCCCAGTTGCTGGGATCTGAAATAAAGTAAACTTTCATTTCCACCAACCTGGCCTGTTTATTGGCTTTTGAGCGGTGAGCAGCCGGAGCCCCGTGTGGTATAACCACTGGACCACCAGGGAGCTCCCCCAGCTCTGTTTTAAGTGAGATTTCCCTTCGTTAATTTTCACACATCCCAGCACTGCCTTGGCCTGCATCTCGGCCCAGTGACCATGAACAAAGGCATTAGTGGTCACCATGGACGCGAGTCCTGCCCTCACATCGCTCACACCAGCAGCAGCGTCCTTCACACAGGGTGGGAATCCAGTTCCAAAATCCCTTGGTGGTGGCCTGCCTTCTGAAAGGGTTATACTTGACCTGCCAGCCTGGGCCAGGGCTCCCTAGAGCACAGAGCCTGTGGGAGGGCGGTGAAAGCAGGGCCGGGAGGGGCACACAAAGCTGTGTCCAGAGCCGGCACAGCACCTGGCCTTCTGCCCAGTGATGCAGGTCGTCTCTGGGCTGCCTGTGAACAGCTTCACTTGGAGCAATCTGACCCTGGGTGAAGGGATGAGAAGCGAAACCCAGGACCCTTCTTTCTCAGGCCTCTCGTTGCCCAGTCATCAGCCCTTGGAAGGCTGGAGTGGAGCCAGGATCCCCACGCCAGGGCGAGATCATCCTCTGGTCTGGGTGTAGGGTCTGTGCTGCAGAACTGCCTGGCTCACCTGCCCCAGGCCTTCTGCGAGGCTGGCCTGGCCAATGCAGGCTGTCAAAGCTGCCGATGTGCCATTCTGGACTGTCACCTCCCACCCCCATTCAGGTGTTAAAACCCTGACCCCCACCCCCCAAGGTGATGGTGTTGGGGATGGTCCTTAGTGAGGTGATCAGGCCGTGCGAGAGGAGTCCCCACGAGCAGGATTAGTGTCCTCATAGAAAGGGACAGGGCTTCCCTGGGGGCTCAGCTGGTAAAGAATCTGCCTGCAACTGGGGAGACCTGGGTTCGATCTCTGGGTTGGGAAGATCTTCTGGAGGAGGGCTTGGCAACCCACTCCAGTATTCTTGCCTAGAGAATCCCCATGGACAGAGGAGCCTGCAGGGTTACAATCCATGGGGTTGCAAAGAGTCCGACACCACTAAGCGACTAAGAACAGCACAGGAAGAGATGTGAGCTTTTGTCCTCTCTCTCTGATCTCCACCTTCTGAGAAGACAGCTGTCTGTAAACCAGGGAGAGGGCCCTCAACAGACGCAGGATCCGTCTGCACCTTGATCTTGGAACTTCAGGCTCCAAAAATGTGAGAAATAAACATTTGCTGTCTCAGCCCCCCAGCCTGTGGTGTCTGTCATAACAGCCCCAGCTGACAAGTGGCACCTGGTGCTCCCTGCTGGCTCAGCGCACAGGTGGGCCAAGCGAATCTAGGTGTTTCCGGAAGATCATACATCCACCCCACTAACTGCTACCCCAATGATACTACAGACACTGGTGGCTCAGAAACAGCAGAGGTTTCTACCTCTGTTCTACCCTTTGGAGGGTAGAATTCTATGATCAAGTCATGCGCAAATTCATTGTCAGGTGAGGACTTGCTTCCTGATTCACAGACTGGTGTCTTTGGTCTGTATTCTCTTGTGGCCCATGGGATGAGGGTGCTCTCTAGGGTCTCTCTTGTATGTGCACTAATCTTGTTCACGGGACTCCATGTTCATGACCTCATCACCGCCAAACACCGTCACATCTGGGGACAAGCTTCAGCATGTGAATTTTGGGGGGATACAGTCCGTGGCTGAGCTGTTGTAGAGACCATTGGCCTCAGTGCCTGAGAGCTCACACTTCCTGCCCTCTGCTGGGCAGAGCTTGTCCCTCCCACTGGTCAACACACTCCTGCTGACACAGGTCCACATCCCAGGATTCTGTCTGAGGAATTTCATTTGCAAATATAAGGGGAAGACATGTCCTGACAACATGCCAGGTAGTGACAAGTTTATCCTTTGCTGCCACTTTGGGAACACTGAAGGGAAGATGAAGGATCAGTTAAGATTTTCTGATTTTTCTACCTTGAGTGGAAGGCCTTGAAGTGCGATGGCTGGTGTGTTAATATTTGTCATGATGAATTATCCTACAAGTGAGGAGGCTCTGGACAGGTTTGAGGCCGGCCTAATAACTGAGAGTCAAGGTCTGACCAGCCAGAAGTCCTGGGCTTAAATCTTTCCTACTCTTGGCTTGTACAATAAATGCCCAGCCGACTGTTTCCTGAAAATGCTCTGGCAGGTCGCTATCAGGTCACTGACTAGCGGGAAATGGAATTTCCAAAGGAGTGATTGCTGAGGAGGAAGACAACGGGATGTGGGAGGG
>SJYX01007478.1:0-15053 GCA_006410675.1 Oreotragus oreotragus
CACCCACCATTGATCTGATTTGTGAAGTATCACTGTTTCTAGTTTACTTATAGTCACCTTTCAACCGTTCATTATTCCCACTCCAGGTACTAAGATTTTCATAACAATTGATTTTTCATATCAATGCCACCACACATTCTGGAGGGCAATTTTTAATGAGGAGACAGTTAAATGTGGTCTAATTGGTTTACTGTGGCTGGGTTCCATAATCAATCTACATAATTAACAATTAGATGTATCTGATGGAGTAGTGTGGCAGTTTGATAGAGAATCATGGGTCAGACTAGTTCAGGAAACCACTTCCAGCATATCCTCTTTCATGAAGACAACCAGTAACCTTCAGATCCTCACATTTACAGACAGACTTGAATACTGCCCACTTCCCTCATCTCCAGCCCTCCCCTCCCTTCCATTCTTTATTTATTTATTTAACTTTCTTTATTTATCCCCCTTTCTTTTTTCTTCTTGCTTTGCCTTTTTATTTTTTGATTATTCCTCAAAAATTGTGCTCGTGATAGGCAAGAAAAGACAAGTAATTCAGGAACATTTGGGTCATTTTAGAACTTTACTGTAAGCACTGTGCCTAGATAGCAAATACATCGTCTGAATGGATGAATCAGTAATTGTTCAGTGGCTTCCGAGACACACAAAGTTCTCGAGCTTCTGGGGGATCGTGAACAACGTGCATGCTGACTTCCTTAGTTTCTTCCCTATCTTTTCTCTTGTTGTTCAGGCACTAAGTTGTGTCCGACTCTTTTCGACTCCAGGGACTGCAGCATGCCAGCTCTTCTGTCCTCCACTATCTCCCAGAGTTTGCTCAAATTCATGTCCATTGAATCTGTGATGCTATCCAGTGATCTCACCCTTTGTCATTCCCTTCTCCTCCTGTCCTCTATCTTTCCCATCATCAGGGTCTTTTCCAATGAGTCAGCTCTTTGCATCAGGTGGCCAAAGTATTGGAGCTTCAGCTTCAGCATCAGTCCTTCCAGTGAATATTCAAGACTGATTTCCTTTAGGATGGACTGTTTGGATCTCCTTGCAGCCCAAGGGACTCTCAAGCATCTTCTCCAGCACCAGAGTTTAAAGCATCAGTTCTCTCTAACAAGTCACAATTTTAAAAAATTTGGCTGTGTCAGGTCTTAGTTGTGGCATGTGGGATCTTTAATTGCCACATGCGGGATTTAGTTTCCCCACCAAGGATGGAACCCAGGGCCCCTGCACTGGGAGCATGGAGTCTTAGCCACTAGATCACCAGAGAAGTCACAACAGGGAAGTCCCAACAAGTCATAATTCTTAAAGATGATCTGTTGACCCAGGCTATAAGTACATATATTAATTAGAAAGAAATGGGTAAACATACTATATTCTGAACTGGTCAAGGTATCGGGCGGTATAAATATGTGATCTAAGAAGGTGTTATGACTAGAGACGATGGTGGGACCCCTGGGGAATGAGCACAGGAGTTAAACATTGATGTATGTAGAGCAGAGGTATATAAAGTGCAGGACATTTGCCTGTAAGGTTTCTCCTTCCCATTTCAGCATGTGTGTGGTGGTGGGCGTGGCATGGGGGGATTCCTCATTCCACCAAGAGATTCTCCAAGGCTAGGTGGGTGTCCAACTAGTCCATTCAATCCTAGCACCGTCTGCCCAGAGACAACATCTGGGCCCACAGGTTCAAGGCTCTGTACCTCAAGACTGCCCTCGAATTCAAATGCCAATCACAAGTCCAGGTTGTTCCCTGGCCTTTTACTAGTTTGGCTATAAACTGGAGATTGCCATGACCTCCTCTTTGTGTTTGATTAACTTGTTAGAACAGTTTACTGGACTCAGGAAACTAGTTTACTTCCTAGTTTACCTGTTTATTATAAAGGATACTGAAAGTTACAAGTCGATAGTTGAAGAGATACCCAGGACATGGTCCTGAATAAAAGAGCTTCTGTCCTTGTGGTTTGGGGCCTGGCACCATGGCGCATGGAAGCCTTCTGGTTCCACAACCTGGAAGCTCTGCTAACCCCCTTCTCTTGTTTGTTTATTTTTTATTTTTTTAATTTTTTATGGAAGCTTCATTACAGGGATGTACTTGACTAGCTCATTGGTCACTGGTGGTTGATTCCACCTCTAGCCCCTTTCACCTCCCTGGAAACCAGGAGAGGGACTGAAAGTTTCAACCTGGTTCCCCTGGCAACCAGTCCCCATCTTCAGATACTTTCCAGAAGTCATGTCATTAACATAAACCCAGTTGTGGTGGAAAGGAGCTTGCTTGGATGAAAACACAGTGTTTCACTTTCATGTCTTTATGACTTCAGGAACTGAAGACTAAATATCATAAAAGATGTCCCTATTGTTCTTATCTCTCAGGAAATTCCAAGGGTTTTAAAAACAGTGCTAGAAATGGGACGAAGACCAAAAATATATTTCTTATTATAAATCACAATATCAAGCTTAGCATGAGTGATCGTGTTGAATGTTGGCCTATAGGAATATAAACTTAGGATTGCCAGAACTGCTTTTTAAAAATAAACCAGAAATTCTGATATTTTTGTGAATTCTCTAGATTTTTTAAGGTTAGAAAATGTGTCATTTGGACTGTTCAATTGCAAATAACAGATACCCCTCTAGCTAGTTTAAGAAACAAAGGGATTTATTAAATAATATATATGCACATAGGCTCCAGGAGACCAGAGAATCACTGCTTTGGTCTGAGTGTCTGTGTCCCTCCAGAATTCATATGTTGAAATCTTAACCCGTAAGGTGATGTTGTTAGGAGGTGGGGCCTTTGGGAGGTGAGTAGGTCTTGAGTGCCAGTCCTCATGATGAGAATACTGCCTTTATAAAAGGGGCCATTGGAAAGCTCCCTTGCTCCTTCCAACATGGGAAGACACAGGTCTGCAGCCAGGAAGAGCATCTTCACTGGAACCTGACCCTGCTGGTGCGCCGATTACGAACTTCCAGCCTCCAGAACTATGAGAAATTAATTTCTGCTGTTCATAAGCCACCCAGGCTGTGATGCTTTGTTTTAGCAGCTAGACCACACTAAGACAAGTGGTCTTAAGAGATTATGCAGCCAAGAATGGTGCCCAGAATATGCTGCAGGACTGGGCTAGTAAAGAGACTACTCTCGCTACCAATAAGCTGATGCTGAAACTCACACCACTATGCAAGAAGGGCTGCCACTGCTGTTGCCGCCTTCATCAGAGCGGGCGGCTTGCAGTGCTTACTTTTGAACTGAAGCCTCACTCTAGTGTATCTGACCGGGTGAGCCCATAATATTGCTTCAGGGCAGCCTGGGGGAAGGATTATATGTCTTCTGTCCTGGAGAAATAAGAACTTACAAGGCAGAAAACAAAACAAGAGGAGGATTCAAAGGAATGGATGATAAAGAGCATGTCAAGTTTCCGTTAAAATAACCAATTCAATTTTGAAAAGATAAACACTGCGCTGGCCATCAAAATATGACTTTGTGTGAATCTGCCTGTCTGTCCATCACTAGTTTGTAGCCTCTAGTTTAGAAGGATGTTTTACTCCATATGTAAAAATAGAGCAATGCTATTAATACATGAAAAAGTAATTGAGACAGCCAGCCTGTCCTTCAGAACCATGACAGAAAATAGGATCCCACAGCTCTGTGTTTACTCTGCCAGTAGCTACAGTCATTTCTAATCTACTCAGTTCCACCAGTGGCATCACGTACGTCATGGCTTGTCACATATGTGTTGTAGACTCATATAACAAAACTGTCCTGGAAGATGAATGAAATAATAAATTTCTGCCTAACTAAAATTTCAAAAAGATGTTGTTCATGTCTTAGAAAAGTTTTATTTGAGCAGAAAGCAAAGATGGAATTAATAAACTCTGAGAATAGATGCAAAACCACACTCTTAAACTCAATGGCATACCCCATTCCTTTCTTCCATCTCCACGAGACTCTCAGCATTTGAGTTTTGAGCCATACCCTGACTCTCAAGGAATTCTGAATACATTTCTAGAAACCCCAGGTCTTCATTAGAGATCTTTTTTTGAAGTAATTGCAGTACTCTTGCCTGGAAACTCCCATGGACGGAGGAGCCTGGTAGGCTGCAGTCCATGGGGTCGCAGAGTCAGACACGACTGAGCGACTTCACTTTCACTTTTCATTTTCATGCATTGGAGAAGGAAATGGCAACCCACTCCAGTGTTCTTGCCTGGAGAATCCCAGGGACGGGGGAGCCTGGTGGGCTGTCGTCTGTGGGGTTGCACAGAGTCGGACACAACTGAAGTGACTTAGCAGCAGCAGCAGCCCAATAAATATGTCATCTCCATAATTAAAATTTCTTCATTATAAAATTAATACCAGAATTTTAGTNAATCCCAGGGACGGGGGAGCCTGGTGGGCTGTCGTCTGTGGGGTTGCACAGAGTCGGACACAACTGAAGTGACTTAGCAGCAGCAGCAGCCCAATAAATATGTCATCTCCATAATTAAAATTTCTTCATTATAAAATTAATACCAGAATTTTAGTATGTGGCCATCCTGTCCTTATTTACTTTGTATTATTGAAATATCTTTGAGGCTATGATTTCACTATTTTGGTATGGTAAGTTGGACCTTCCTTCCATCTTGTGATCGAATTTTGTCTTATGTCTACCCAGGAGGAAATTTAGAGTTTTCTGTCTTTCAGGATTGAAGGTTTCCTCTGTGTTTCAGACATTATTCTGATGTTTAGGAAGTAAATGGATTTTGAAAGGAGAGCATCATGTTATCATCAAGATCAACTTGGCCTTAAAAAAAAGCTATTACAAGCTCTGAATAATTCTAATAATGGTGAATTGCTCTTAAGTGTAGCTCTGAATTTATTTTGATTTTTCTCTAGCTTTGGTCTTTTATTCTATTCAAAATTCAAAATTTAATTGGGATTAAGGATAATCAATAAATAATTTTGAATTATTGTTGACCACAGCAGTTGAGGTTAGCTCAGAGTAAGACATTTCTTCACTTTCATAGCCTGCCTCTGCTGGTCTGATTTTTTTTTAATCCCTTATTAAATTATTAGTTAAAAGTTTTTAGGTCTGACTCTTAATCTCGGTGTCTTCCTCTTGATGGGAGTCCAAGACCATCTTGTTATATTTACTTCCTTCCTCAAATTGGATGGCTGGTTATGTATACAAAGGCTGTATATATATGCATACAAACACAGGCTGTATACAAAGAATTGTAGCTTGAGATTTCCAGGCTCATTGTGTCACTGGCTATGGGCTAGGAGAGAAACAAATTTTAAGAGATGAGAACAGGAGCTATGGAGCTACCACTTGGGTTGGCCATTTTCACACGGCCATTGAGTTGACAGCCAAATCTCCCAATGTCATTCCACGGTAGAAGTCAGATCTGTTGTGTCAGGAGCACATGACTAGAGAAAGTACGGGCAACTGACATTAACTGTCCTCCAATGTCTACCTCTTATTCCTTTTAGCAGTATAATTCTTTAGACATCTAGCTAGAGAAGACATATCTTAGCGGCTTGGTGGCTAGGTGTATTCCTGAGATTGAAATCATTGGATGTTAGTCTAAGAGAGCTGTATAACTTCTAGATTAAATTAATAAAAAAAAAAGTGAAGTCACTCAGTCATGTCCAACTCTTTGCGACCCCATGGGCCTACCACACTCCTCCGCCCATGGGATTTTCCAAGCAAGAGTACTGGAGTTGGTTGCCAGTTCCTTTTCCAGAAGATCTTCCCGACCCAGGGATCTAACCCCGGTCTCCCACATTGTAGGCAGACGCTTTACCATCTGAGCCACAAGGGAAGCCCCAGAACATTAAAGGTGTTTATGTAAGTCTGTTTATTCCTTGTCTGGTTACAGTAGCTCATCCTGGAAACAGTCTGCATGTTCTCCCGGAAGGGAGTGTTTGCTTCAATGATGGTACATGCATTTTGTGGAAACAATGCAGTTGTTTGTAAATGAGATAGATACGTAATATGCTGCTGCTGCTAAGTCGCTTCAGTTGTCCCTGACTCTGTGAGACTCCATAGACGGCAGCCCACCAGACTCCCTCGACCCTGGGATTCTCCAGGCAAGAACACTGGAGTGGGCTGCCATTTCTTTCTCCAATGCATGAAAGTGAAAAGTGAAAGTGAAGTTCCTCAGTCATGTCTGACTCTTAGCGACCCCATGGACTGCAGCCCACCAGGCTCCTCTGCCCATGGGATTTTCCAGGCAAGAGTACTGGAGTGGGTTGCCATTGCCTTCTCTCAGATACGTAATATAGACTTGAAGAAATATATTTAAAATGCCAGTAAAAGTAAATGGCTGAAATAAGTGTGTGCATGTGTGTATAAGCATAGGAAAGATTTTGGGAGGATAGTCAACAAACTGTTCCCAAAAAGGAATCAGCTTTTTCTCTCTTTTTTCTTGCTGTGAGCAGGAAGGGGTAATAATTAGCTAGCTTTGCTTATGTGGATCTGGAAATCAATGGAGAAACCAACGCAACAAGACAGAAGTAGTTTAGGTGTCTGAATGACCTCAGGAGTAAAGCTGCCTTACTGGTCCTGGACCACTCGTTTCTTTACTGCTTAATGACAGAGAAATAAATGTCTCTCTTATTAATACTTTTGATGTTTTCTACCATGTTTGAATTAATTACAGGAAGCTACACTATATTAATACAATCTTGAATTTTTAAAAATGTTTTTTCACTATTTTTTCAGTTACTAAAAGACTGCATACTACAGTTGAAAGATCATGATATTAAGGACAGACAGATTTGGGTCTGATCCAAAGTCCTGCAACTTCTTGAGGTGCATGATCTTGAACATGTCATTCAATGTCTTTAAGTCTCAGTTCCCTTATCTTTGAAGCAGACGTTTTAGTATCTATCTTGTAGGGCAGCCATGAGTTCAGCAATGTCTTTAATAAAATTTCTGCCCGTGGTAGATGTATAATATATTGCAACTATTTTGCTTGGATTGTCAAATTGCATGGTTTCTAAATGTGATAATGGTATTTGTTATTGTAGTTCAGTCACTTATTCGTTTTCAACTCTGCGACCCTGTGGACTACAGCACACCAGACTTCCCCATCCTTCACTATGTCCTGCAGTTTGCCCAAACTCGTGTCCATTGAACTGGTGATGCCATCCAACCATCTCATCCTCTGTCACCCCCTTCCCCTGCAGTGGTTATATTTATTAAAACAGTTCTTATTGTTTAAGGACGTATATTGGAATGTTTACAAATGAAGTTAAAGGAAAAAACAACCTAAGGATTCATTATAATTAATTTCTCAGCCTCCATTTTGTGGCTCAACCACGCTTACCTTCTTCTAGCTTCTAAATTTACCTTCCTAAAATGTTGGCTTTTAATGTGTTAATTGCTTTGTTTATTTTCTTATTACTGAAAATCAAGGGTTCTTTATTGCTTCTAGAAAACAGTCTGTTATCAGAAATGAGAGTTGCAAGTATATTCTCTTGCTTTGGTAAATGCTTTGTCTTTTCATTCTCTTAACAGTCTCACTCAAAGAGCAGATGTTCTTAATTTTGATGAGATTCAATTGATTATTTTATCATTTTTTGCTTTTACTTTTGCATTTTGTGTTTGTCTAAGAAAGTTATACTTAAGTCACAAGGATTTCTCCTGGATTTTCTTCTAATAGTTTAATATTTTTAAGTTTCATATTTATTTCTATAGTGAGTTCAATTTTACATATCATACACATACATAGTCAGTGCTTACAGCACCATTTGTTGACAAATGATTTTTCTCTATTGAAATGTCTGTACACCTTTGAAAAATTAATTGACAACAAATACATGGATTTATTTTTGGACTCTTGATCTACTTGTGTGTAAGTATGCCAGTTTCACCCTTTCTTGAAAACAATAACTCTATACATAAGCCTCGAGATGAGGTAGTGTGAGTTCTGCCTTGTTTCTCCTTTTTGAAGTTATTTTGGCTTTTCTAGGTCTTTTGCATTGCTGTTTGGATTATAGAAACAGTTTTTCAATTTCTACAAAAAATCCTGCTGTGAATTTGATTTGGATTGCGCTAAATTTATATGTCAACTTGGGGAGAACTGAAATAATAATATTGAATTTTCAGATCCATAGCTATGATATCTCTCTCAAATTATTTAAGTTTTCTTATACTTCTCTCAAATTGTTTAATAGTTTTACCATGCAAGCCTTACCCATTATTCGTCTGTTTTACTTCTAAGTATTTCAAGATTTTTAATGCTGGTTTTCTTTATTTTTATTTTTTTGGTGCTGTTTTAACTGCTATATTTTTATTTTCAATTTTTTTTTCATTGCTTATATATAGAAATTCAGTTGATTTTTTTTGTATGTATCTTGTAGTCTGTAACTTTGCTCAATTCATGTGTTACTTCTAGCAGCTTTCTTATAGATTCTATAGGAATTTCTACAGGCATGCTCATGTCATCTGTGAATAGAGTTTTACTTCTTCCTTTACAATTTGGCTTCCTCTTATTTATTTATTTATGCTTATCTCGTTTTGCTGATTAGGGCTCCACTATCATGTTGAACGGACAGAGGATCCTGGTGGGCTACAGTTTATGGGGTCACAAAGAGTCGGACACGACTTAGTGACTAAATAGCAACAACAAAGTAAATACTGGTAAATTCTTGCAGTGGGATTCTAAGCAGCCCTTAAAAACAATGAGTCCATTCCATAGGTAATGCTATGGCTAAGAAACTTTGTCAAGTGAAAAAAAAGTGCCATTGTGTATAGCTGGCTGCCATTTGTAAAAAACAAGAGAATATGCATCATATGTATATTTATATGTTAAAGATTATCTCCAGAAGAGTCCAGAAGAAAATAGGGAATAGCTGTTAGCTCCGGTGAGGTGATCTGGGTGACTGAAGGATTTTAGCCAGAGATTAATTTATCACAGAACATTTGTCTGCTTCTCTTGAATTTTGTGTCGAGTGAATGAATTATTGAAGTAAACAAAAAAGAGAAGAATTTAATAGGCTGCACAGTAATGCTCACATTAGGCTAAATCATATTGTTCCTCCTCTGTTGTATATTCCAATAGATTAGAAAATCATGTGTACACGCTGCTTAGGTATTTTATTGATTTGTTTTTAGTAGAAAAGATCATCTCATGCTCGATCCGGGATGTGTAATTTAACATTTACTCTGCAAAGGGCACTGAGGCCTCTTATTCCTTCCTGTGACTCTGTGAACCTCATCAAAGCTCCAGTGAGTGGGTTTTGGAAACCAGCACTTTGCGTAGTTTTCCTTAGGACAGTCCTCCACCAGCCACACCCCTAAATGCAATTTAACCATAATCAATGAAAGATAAAAAAAAAATCTTAAACACGCATACTGCAATGTAAGGCCAATTAAAATCTCAGAGTATGTCTATAGTCTTTCAGTCTTCATCCACAGAGTATTCCTGTGAGACACTGTACTGTCCCCATTTGGGACTGGAATTAATGTGACTCTCAGAAGAAGGTGTCCCCTGAGCTGAAACACAAACCCAGGAGGAGCCCTGTTTGTGGGGGACATCATAAAGCCGTCTCCCTCAGAACAAGAGGGAGATTGATTTCTGCGGTGACAAAGTGTAAACAGAATTCTTTGCTCCCCTGAGAGAAGCCCCCCAAAGGAAGTAATTCATGGAAAAGGTAATTACCAATTAAATAGTAAACGTGCTACTTGGCCTGTAAGAAGAATTAAAACATATTTACACTTCAAAAAGAAGCAATTAGTGACAGTTGATTCACTAAGGAAAGTGCCAGACCAGAATAGAAGAAAGTGTGTAAATAGATAAAGACAGAGAGATTTATTATTAAATTAAAGCCCCTTAATTACTGCAAATGTTAAATATGCAGTTTTCTGACATTTAAATGATGCTTTTCACTGAAATGAAAATGAATTGTCCACCTCGGATTCCCACTTCCTAGCAGGATGTAAATGCCAGTCCTAAATTAAAGTTAACTAGTTTCTGCTATACATTAAAAAAATTTAATTAGAATCAATAAATCATTTTTTCTTTTTAAATTTTGAGGTCGAAGTGTTTTACTCCAAACATTCAGCCGGCTCTCCAGAAGGAAGGAAATGGTCAGAGTCCCGGGGGTTTGGGTACAAGGAAGACCTCTGCCTCAAGGCCCTGTCTGTGACCTGCCGGGAGATGGGGTGACGAGTGCACATTTCCAGGGGAAGCCCATGCCTTTCTAACCTGCGCCCTCTTCCTTTGCCCTTCAGTGCCTCTGAGTGATAAAAGGCATGGGTTCTGAATTAGAAGCACATTTCTATTGAGAAGGTATCCATGGGGTCTGAAAAGTCAGACACGAGTTAGTGATGAAACCACCATCACTCCACTTAGGAATCACCTGCTGTGTACCACGAGTTTAACATGTATTTCCTTATTTCAACCTCATAAGAGCCCTCCAAAGTTTTCTCATTTTCTTTTGTCCAACTCACGCAAGGTGATTGACTTGCCCAAGTCAAGAGGCTTAGAAAGAACTGGGATTCAAGCCCCAGGTCTCTCTGCCGCTCACCATACTGCCACCGTTAAAACAAAGCAAAGCAAAACAAAACAGAAAAAACAAGAGAGTGATAACAGTAAACTTTAATTTTATTCCTTTTATTCAGTTATGAGTTGCAGTACACAGGATTTTTACTAATAGTTGTGTCATGTGGGATCTGGTTCCCTAACCAGGGATCAAACCCGAGCCTCCTGCAGAGGGAACATGGAGTCCTAGCCAGGGGACCACCAGGAAAGCCACTGATTTTTTTTTTTTTTAATTTACTCTATCATAGCTTTAGAGGGTATCTTTGTCATCCTAGGGTGTTCCTGGCTGTGTTGTGTCTAAATTTTTATCCTGGAATTACTGGAAGCTAGTCACTATTCTTTAAAAAAAAGCCTCTTTGCTTAAATTCGACAAGGTTGCTTTCTGTTTTTTGCCACTTAGCATCTGGAAAGCATAGTTCCACTCTTCCACTTCTTGCTTCAATTCTACCCTGTCGTTACTGGACAGAAATACTCATTTCTCTCTAGGTGTTTATCAAGTGCAAGGTACTGCCCAGTATGTTAGGGGGTCACAAGCTTACATGAGTCTTTTCAACTGTTCTTCTGAAAGGAGGCAGGGATCAAATCCTTTGAAAGCACTAGACTAATCCTTGCTCCTATTTGGAACCAGGCTGTTGTTCCATGTCCAGTTCTAACTGTTGCTTCCTGACCTGCATATAGATTTCTCAAGAGGCAGCTCAGGTAGTCTGGTATTCCCATCTCTTGAAGAATTTTCCACAGTTTATTGTGATCCACACAGTCAAAGGCTTTGGCATAGTCAATAAAGCAGAAATAGATGTTTTTCTGGAACTCTCCTGCTTTTTCCATGATCCAGTGGATGTTGGCAATTTGATCTCTGATTCCTCTGCCTTTTCTAAAGCCAGCTTGAACATCTGGAAGTTCATGGTTCACGTACTGCTGAAGCCTGGCTTGGAGAATTTTGAGCATTACTTTACTAGCGTGTGAGATGAATGCAATTGTGCAGTAGTTTGAGCATCCTTTGGCATTGCNGTTTTTCCAGTGGTCATGTATGGATGTGAGAGTTGGACTGTGAAGAAAACTGAGCGCTGAAGAATTGATGCTTTTGAACTGTGGTGTTGGAGAAGACTCTTGAGAGTCCCTTGAACTGCAAGGAGATCCAACCAGTCCATCCTAAAGGAGATCAGTCCTGGGTGTTCATTGGAAGGAATGATGCTGAAGCTGAAACTCCAATACTTTGGCCACCTCATGCGAAGAGCTGACTCATTGGAAAAGACTCTGAGGCTGGGAGGGATTGGGGACAGGAGGAGAAGGGGACGACAGAGGATGAGATGGCTGGATGGCATCACCAACTCGATGGACGTGAGTTTGAGTGAACTCCGGGAGTTGGTGATGGACAGGGAGGCCTGGAGTGCTGTGATTCATGGGGTCGCAAAGAGTCGGACACAACTGAGCGACTGAACTGAACTGAACTGAATCCTTGTTCATCAGGTTTTCTTTTTTCATAGGACTTCACAGAGCCTTTATGTGCCAGTGTGCCCTAGTAATCTTTAGAAAGATATAATATGTATCAATTCAGAATGTATATAATATGGAAACTTTTTTCTTCTTTTCTTGAGGAGTCTGTTTTGTGAATAATGTCTAATGAAGCATACTAGGGACTGCTAGGATAACAGCAGAAACTATGAATGAAGAAATAATTTGAGAAAGTTTGAGAAAGCAGTAGAATTTTAAACAGGCAAACTTTAAAGTTTGAGAAAGGGCAAAAGGCAGAAGGCAGCGGGGAAGGAGCTGGCTTCTGAGAAGGCAGATCAGTAAAATAGAAGTTTTTAAAAAATGTTTCCTTCTAATTGCTGTCACAGGCAACATGTAGCAAAAATTCCCCTGAAATTTGGGGTGTTCTTAAATCACAGCATATTGGTGTCTCAATATGCCTCCTTTTAAATACAATATTTCAATAAAACAGAAACACGAGTTGGCTGTGAGCACAAACTAGAGTCCAATGTGAAAATCATCTTGTCTCCTGGGTTTACACCAAGAAGGTCTACAAGGTGGTGGTCATCATCAGAAGCAAAATCACAAATCCTACATGTGGACCATCCACCAACTGAAATGTCTCAGGAACTCTTCTGATCTGTCTACATCAAGGAAGAGATAAACAGCTGAACAAGACAGAAAAGAAGGTATTTAGAACTGTCTAGAGCACAGAACAACTTTATATGAGGCATGAATGAAAAGAAAAAGTTTTTAGAAGAGAAAGTTAAAAGAAGACTGATGTTTATATCAATATTTATATAGTACACATTATATGTTGGCCTTATGCTAAAATAAAATCTTAAAGATATAGATTGTGGAACAACAGTTTTCACATTAAATCCTGGAATAAGAAATTTCTCTTCTTGGATCATTTCTTGAAGCTTGGAGAAATTGTTTTAAGGAAAATAAAAAGAAACTCTTACATACCAAACCCAATCTATACATTAAAAATTTTTTTCCTAAAGGATTTGTCAAAATGTTTCCATAGTATATTTGTTGTTCAGTCGCTAAGTCATGTCTGACTCTTTGTGACCCCATAGACAGCAGCATGCCAGGCTTCCCTGTTCTTCACTAACTCCTGGAGTTTGCTTAAACTCATGTCCACTGAGTCTGTGATGCCATCTAACCATCTCATCCTCTGCCACCCCCTTCTCTTGCCCTCACTCTTTCCCAGCATCAGGGTCTCTTCCAGGGAGTCAGCTCTTTGCATCAGGTGGCCAAGGTATTGGCGCTTCAGCTTCAGTATCAGTCCTTCCAATGAATATAGAGCATTGATTTCCTTGAGGATTGACTGGTTTGATCTCCTTGTTGTCCAAGAGACTCTCAAAAGTCTTCTCCAACACCATGGTTCAAAAAACTCTTCATAGGTCTCAAAAAAAAAAAAAAAAAAAAGATTTCATGTTTCTCCCTTTTAGCATTCTTCTTCAGCGACTTAGATATGCTAGAGCAATCTGACTTTTATAAGAATATACAGTATGTTGCAAACTTTCCAATCACACAGTGTCGTTCTGAGACCATATCATCTTGTATAAATGCTGATTCAAGGAATATGTTTTGGAAAATGTTCTTAGGGATGAAAAATGCTAAATAGCTCAAAGGATGATTTAGTGAAGTTTTTATAGATCATTAGCTTGTGAGTCTGATGACCTAAAGGAAAACTATCTTTGACTTTCAGTTAGTTTTAAAATATTACCAATGTTTTAGAAATTAGGTAGATATTTAGGCCCTTCTAAGTATTACTGAAGGGCTTCCCAGGTGGTGGTACTGGTGAAGAACCCGTCTACCAGTGCTTGAGAGGCAGGGGACATGGGTCTGAGCCTTGGGTCAGGAAGATGCCCTGAAGGAGGGCATGGCAACCCACTCCCATATTCTTGCCTAGAGAATTCCGTGGGCAGAGGTGCCTGATGGGCTACAGTCCATAGGGTTGTAAAGAGTTGGATACGACTAAAGCGACTTAGCGCAGCATAGCACAGGTGAAATCCATGGAATCCGTGGCAAAAATACCTTTTAAAAACGTTAACAGCTCACCTAGTGTCTTTACAGACCCTCTGTCATGGAATTATCTTCACAACAGTGTTTTCAAGTAGATATTAGTAAACTGTGATTCCGAGATGGCCAGTTATTTTCTCAAGATCACACAGCTTGTTTGTGGGAAAGCCAGAACCGAGTTCCGAGACTTCTGATCACACATTTTGTTTTCCTTCCCATTATAGTCCTTCTTCATAAGACTAAAGAAGATAACGTATAACATATAGGCTAGTTCAAAACTTGTCCTGAACTTGTTTTTATTGCAGTCCTTTCATGGATATAAGGAAGTCCAAACCTTCTTGTGCTCTATTTGGTTACCTCTTAAGTCTTGCCTTATGCGTAATACAGAATTTCACTCTCCTCTCTTTCTCAAGGAAAATCATAGAATTTGAACAATAATTGATCATCAGTAGAGTGTTTAGTGTATCAATAGGTTCATGGGAGGAAACAAAGATCTTCCTCCTTTGACTGGGTTTAAAAAAAAAACCAAAATGACTTTTATAAAGTCATTTTTTCCTGTTAACTTTAAAAAACTCATATGTACTTTCAAGAAAATTTAATTCATATGTTTTCAAATCATTTGCACTTAATTCATCACATGTTTGGTAAGAGCTATTTGATTTCCTAGAAGTGTAGGGACACTTGTTTATAGGACTTTAAAGCCCTTCTTGCCTTGAAGTCTCATCTTACAAGGTTTTCCAGTGAACTAAGCCACAAATGGAAAAAGCAAGAGAGTTCCAGAAAAACATCTATTTCTGCTTTATTGACTATGCCAAAGCCTTTAACTGTGTGGATCACAATAAACTGTGGAAAATTCTGAAAGAGATGGGAATACCAGACCACCTAACCTGCCTCTTGAGAAATCTGTATGCAGGTCAGGAAGCAACAGTTAGAACTGGACATGGAACAACAGACTGGTTCCAAATAGGGAAAGGAGTCCGTCAAGGCTGTATATTGTCATCCTGCTTATTTAACTTACATGCAGAGTACATTATGAGAAATGCT
>SJYX01007478.1:19791-35085 GCA_006410675.1 Oreotragus oreotragus
GCTTTAGCATCATTCCTTCCAAAGAAATCCCAGGGCTGATCTCCTTCAGAATGGATTGGTTGGATCTCCTTGCAGTCCAAGGGACTCTCAGGAGTCTTCTCCAACACCACAGTTCAAAAGCATCAATTCTTTGGCGCTCAGCCTTCTTCACAGTCCAACTCTCACATCTATACATGACCACAGGAAAAACCATAGCCTTGACTAGACGGAACTTAGTCAGCAAAGTAATGTCTCTGCTTTTGAATATACTATCTAGGTTGGTCATAACTTTTCTTCCAAGGAGTAAGCGTCTTTTAATTTCATGGCTGCAGTCACCATCTGCAGTGATTTTGGAGCCCAAAAAAATAAAGTCTGACACTGTTTCCACTGTTTCCCCATTTATTTCCCATGAAGTGATGGGACCGGATGCCATGATCTTCGTTTTCTGAATGTTGAGCTTTAAGCCAACTTTTTCGCTCTCCTCTTTCACTCTCATCAAGAGGCTTTTTAGCTCCTCTTCACTTTCTGCCATAAGGGTGGTGTCATCTGCATATCTGAGGTGATTGATATTTCTCATGGCAATCTTGATTCCAGCTTGTGCTTCTTCCAGCCCAGTGTTTCTCATGATGTACTCTGCACAGAAGTTGAATAAGCAAGGTGACAATATACAGCCTTGACGTACTCCTTTTCCTATTTGGAACCAGTTTGTTGTTCCATGTCCAGTTCTAACTGTTGCTTCCTGACCTGCATACAGATTTCTCAAGAGGCAGGTTAGGTGGTCTGGTATTCCCATCTCTTTCAGAATTTTCCACAGTTGATTGTGATCCACACAGTCAAAGGCTTTGGCAGAGTCAATAAAGCAGAATACTTACTTGCCTGGAAAATTCCACAGACAGAGGAGCCTGGTGGGCTACAGTCCATAGGGACATGACTCAGCGACTGAACAACCGCCCCCAGTCCCATTCATGAGGTTCCAGCCTCATGACCTCATCTACTTTCAATCACCTTCCAAAGGCCCCCACCTCTTAATGCCATTACGTTGAGGGAGGGGGGCAACAAACATTCAGTCTGTAACATTCCACTCTCTGTTGGGGATGAATGAGGCCAGCCCACACACCCTGTGTGAAGGGTTCAGCAGACCATCCATTTGAACTGGAAACACAACTATATCATCGTTTTTTAACTTAAAGTAAATATCTTAAAGTCTCCTTTTTTGGTTACACTCGATCTCAGAAGGCCGCTAGGCAGGGAAGCTCTGTGAAAACGAGTCTTTCAAAGCCATTTCAATTGTGCAGGCCTGTGATTCGCCCTGCTTGTCTGGCTGTGGCTCTGGTCACGGCCAAAACGACATCAACACCACATTGCCCCTGACTCCCCAAGCCTGAAAGAGAGACAAAACATTCTGTAATTGGGGATTGCTTTGCGTGAGTTTGAATTTGATTAGTAACATCCCATAAGGCTAACCCGATATATGGAAATTATGGACAATTAAAGCTGTGATCAATTAGGTCTAAATTGTTAGTCCATTAAGAGACAGTAACAAGAACTCTTGATTTTCAAAATCTTTTCCCCTAATCCTTTTGCCCTAGCAGTCCTCATAATGACAGATGAAAACTCTTCTGTTACTCCTGTGTTATGCCAGGAGTTTAGATAAATCCATTCATTTTTATTATTTAGGAGCATGCAACCAGATCGTCTAGGTATAAATAATGTATAAAAAAAATCTTTGCAAATGCAACACACTTCCTTTTTATCACCATCGTAAAAACAATAAAAATAATCGTCCAAATGGCTTTAGCAATCCAGAATATGCAGACCATGTGTACAGTACAAGGACCTACCATCTCTGGATAAATTAGGTACAAATGTCCTCAGATTAGTTTATAAAAGCTTCCAAGCCGTGTCTTCAAAGGACACTTGAACTTTAAAGATATAAAATGAGATGTAGCATTGTAGAAAAATTCTGACTTCAAAACTATAGCATTTTTCTTTTTTAGTAATAAACTGAGAAAAAAAGTACCCACTGGAGGAATTTTCAGAAACATAGTTCAGTGGGTCTCTATCTGGGGCCTTGTGTCTCCACCCAGGTCAAAAAGCACCTGTTTCTTATTTCCTGTTGAACTTTTCCCAAGCCTTCAAGGCCCAGGTCATATGCCACCTCTCCAAGAAGCAGTCTGTGTTCATCCCAGAAAATGTACCTCTGAACTCCCATAGGATTTTCTTCCTTGTCTTCATTGCCTTGCCCTTCACATTGTAGACCGTTCTCTGCATCCTATGGTGTTTGGCATATGATCTTGAACCCAGAAGCCACAGATAAGCTTTTGCTGAATTTATCAATGACTTACTAAATTCTTGTTACAAATGTACTCTTATGGCCTTGAGGAGATGATATATACTCTCTTTTTTATTTTTTTCCCCCATTACTGAGAAAGGTCTAAAACTGAGTTTCATTGAGATTTCAGCTTGTGACCCTCATACATCAGCCAAAACAAAAATCTGGTTGCTCACTTAAAAGAATTCTTGCAGGGAAAGAGCCGTGTGACACACTGACAGAGATGCTCTCTAAGCTCAGATTAAGAGTAGATATTCGGGAACTTCCCTGGTGGTCTAGTGGTTTAGACTCCACGATAGGGGGCCCAGGTTCAATCCCTGGTCAAGGAACTGGATCCTGCATGCCATGACTAGTAAAAGATTCCGGGCAATAGTTTATAGCTGATTATACAACCTACAGGAGAATGTTTCTTTTTTAATGGCAACTGTCCCCCAGATAAAGCAGTTAGAAAGGGACTGAAAGTGATGGAAAAGAGAGATGTTGTCCAGCTATGGCTATGGTCATGGCCAAAACGACTGTCTTCCAGATTTAAGACCTTCTTGCTGTTTAATAGTGAATACTCAGTGAGTATTAAAAATAATCATCTAAATTGCTGGAAGGGGTCATGAACAAAAGAGGCAAGGGTAATAGTCTCAGATGAGGTTCAGTTCAGTTCAGTTCAGTCACTCAGTTGTGTCCAACTCTTTGAGACCCCATGGACTGCAGCACACCAGGCCTCCCTGTCTGCCACCAACTCCCGGAGCTTACTCAAACTCATGTCCATCTCGTCAGTGATGCCACTGAGCCATCTCATCCTCTGTCATCCCCTTTCCTCCTGCCTTCAATCTTTCCCAGCATCAGAGTCTTTTCCAGTGAGTCAGCTCTTCCCGTCAGGTGGCCAAAGTAAAGGAGTTTCAGCTTCAACATCAGTCCTTCCAATGAACATCCAGGACTGATCTCCTTTAGCATGGACTGGTTGGATCTCCTTGCAGTCCAAGGGACTCTCAAGTCTTCTCCAACACCACAGTTCAAAAGCATCAATTCTTTGGTGCTCAGCTTTCTTTATGGTCCAACTCTCACATCCATAGATGACTACCGGAAAAACCATAGCTTTGACTAGATGGACCTTTGTGGGTAGGAGATTAGAGTTTTAATCCCACTGCTATTCCTTTGACATTTTTGTTTATTACAGCCATACCTTGTTTTGCTGTGCTTGATTTTATTGTGCTTTGAAGATATTGCCTTTTTTTTTTTTTTTTAACAAATTGTAAGTTTGTTACAATCCTGCACTGAGCAAGTCTAAAGATCCCTTGGAGAAGGAAATGGCAACCCACTCCAGTATCCTTGCCTAGAGAATTCCATGGATAGAGGAGCCTGGCAGGCTACAGTCTATGGGGTCAAAAAGAGTTGGACACAACTGAAGTGATTTAGCAGGCATTATTGTGCTCTGAAGACACTGCTTGTGTTATGTTCATTTGTTTGTTTTTTGACAGATTGAAGGTTTGTGGCAATTCTGCATTGAGCAAGTCTATCAGTGCCATTTTTCCAACAGCAGTTGCTCACTTTGTGTTTTGGTAATTCTCACAAAATTTTCAAGCTTTATCATTGTTACTGTATTTATTGTGGTGATCTTTGATCAGTGACCTTTGACTTTAGTACTAGGACTTGCTGAAGACTCAAATGACCATTAGCATTTTTAGCAATAAAGTATTTTTCATTAGATATGTACACTGATTAATTTATTAGACTAATGCTATTGCACAGTATAGTGTAAGCATAAATTTTGTATTCTCTGGGAAGCCAAACATTTTTGTGTGATTGACTTTATTATGATATTCCCTTCACTGAAGTGGTCTAGAAATGAACCTACAGTATCCTTCAGGTGTGCCTGTATCTTTGTAAAATAATGTTCCCTTGTCTTGTCTGACACATTTATAGAAATCTAAGAGTTGACTTTCATTGCAGTACAGTACAAAAGGCATATAGGAAGTGACCTTGGTGAGCCCAGGCAATAAAAGTCAAAGGCTAGGAGCAGAGATTCAGATGGAAAGATGGCCCAGTGGAGATAAAAGCAGAAAGCTGTGGAGGGCATTAAATGAGGGCTGCATGACATCCCTGGCTTGGCCGTATCACTTTGCTGGTATTTCTTCACTTTAGATGCTATTTCTATAATTCTTAACATCTAAAGCTCAAGGAAAGAAAGAGTTAAGATTAAGGTAGTGAGAAGTTATGAGTGAGTTGAGTTGGCAAGTGCCTTAGTAATTGTACAGGGGTCAATGAGCTTGTTTTACAGAGGGGCAGATGGTAAATAATTCTGACTTTGCAGGCCCTATGAGGTCCATTATAATTACTCATCTTTGCCATTTTAGCATGAATGCCTGGGTGTGTGTATACTAAGTCACGTCCGACTCTTTTGCTTCCCCATGGGCTGTAGCCCATCAGGCTCCTCTATTCATGGGGTTTTCCAGGCAGGAATACTGGAGTGGGTTGCCATGCCCTTCTCCAGGGGATCCTCCTGACCCAGAGATTGAACTCACATCTCTTATGTCTTCTGCATTGGCAACTGGATCCCTGACCACTGGTGCCACCTGCAAAGCCCAACAGAAGAGCCGCCATAGGCAATGTATAAGTGAACCTGGCCGGCTGTGTCCCAGTGAAATTTTATTTGTGGCATAGATGTTTGAATTCCTTACAATTTTTGCATGTCACAACATACTCTTCTTTTGATTATTTATCAATAACCTTGAAATGAAAACTTTTTTTTTTTTTTTAGCTTGTATAGAAGCAAGCGGGAGTCTGGATTTGCCCACAGGCTGTAGTTTGACAACACCTGGTCTTATCCAACCTCCTCATTTACAGATACAAAATGGAGGCCCAGAGAGGCAGTGACCTGCTGGGGATCACACAGCAAGTTGTCGTGGCTATTTTCTTCTCCTGAGCAGACTTGTTCTATTCAAGAAAGGACAAAAGAGAAGCATCATTCAGAGAGAATAACTCTAGATGTTGGATTGTTGGAAATATAAAATACTGGGTTGCAGAACCTAATTGTATATTCTGGGATGTATTTGTGATTGTGGACATTCCAGAGACCAGTTAGGCATTAATCTGATGAGGTAAATATTCATGTTTGTGAAAATACTGTTTCCTGCCCCTCACTAGAAACCTCACCAAGACAGCAACATTGAGACCATACAGACCTTTTAGCAGAAAAAGAAAGATTTTTTAAAAATGGTGCCAAGAACATGCAAAATGTAATTCTGCCACTGAGCAAAATCCTAAATTCCACCCCCCCATAAGGTTTTATAAATTATCAAAAGGTTTTACGTTACTTATGTAAATTTTATTTTATGTAATAAAATTTTATTTATGTAAATCCCTTTAAATATTAACTTCTGCCTGAGTAGAAGTTAATACTGTTAAATGTCTTCTCTAAACATGAGTTTAGAGAACTTATTGTCATTCATCTCTCTTGATGGGATATACTTCTAATTCTTAATCTTTTTGGAGAAATGAGAGGTGAATGACTGCCCCACAGTGTGTGGCCAGGTGATATTTTGGTATCTGACACTGGATTTAAGATTTCTTTAAAGATTCCTTCTAGCGACTTTCCTGGCAGTCCAGTGGTAAAGACTTCACCTTCCGATGCAGGGGGCGAGGGTTCAATCCCTCTTCAGGGAGCTAAGATCTTTTATGCCTCATGGCCGAAAAACCAAAACATGAAACAGAAGCAATATTCTAACAAATTCAATAAAGACTTTAAGAAATGGTGTACATCAGAAAAAAAATCTTAAAAAAAATGAAAGGTTCTATATTCAGCTGTTTCTGATTAGAAGGACTGCTGCTCCTCCGGGGCATGCTAAAGTTACACACTGTACGTGTGATCATGTCATTGAATGCCAGCCTCCTGGCCAAGGGCGCACAGCGCTGTTACCACCATTCTACAGATGAGGAAATTCAAGTTCAAGCAGGTGAAGTAGATCCATAGGTAATTAACGTGAGACTTGGGATAGAACTCAGGCAAAGAGGACGCTGAACTCCCACACAGGGCACAAAAAGTTAATGTTGTAGCTCTCTGATGGCACTGAATTGCATTAATTTGGTGTTAATATTTCCAGTGTGAGACATTCTAATGAAGTGTTTATTCAATGAGAGGAGGAGGAGGGTGGGGCCTCACTGTTTCATCCCCAGCACCAACAGAATCAGAATTTTTCTACCACTTAATGACTTGTGGGGCATCCCACACTGCTGGATTATACAGATGTCTCTGTGTAAGAAAATTCAATTCAAGGAAATCAAAATGTTTCCTTTTGGAAATAATTATTTGCACCTCAAAAGGATGCTTAACAAAAGATTTACGTTCGGTTTTCCTCTAAATAGTGAGTTAAGTATATTTGTAATATGATTTCATCTGTAAAAAGCTTTAATTGACACAATTTCCAAGTAGATCAGTTCATCGATTGTTAAGACATAAGCTACATATATATTCCGTAGCTGAATGAAACCAAATCAAAGAGCAATAAGGAAGAAATTAGAAAATTTGAGAATCCTTTAAAGGGAGTACCTCTTCCTCCCAGGGCAGGAATACACCCTTTATAGCAGACGAACTACAGAGATCAGACTTTGCTGGAACAAGACTTATCATAGGAAAACCAAATCTTTGATCTTTAGAAATATCCATTTTATATTGTGGCAAAATTTGTTTTTCATTCTTTTTGTTTGGCTGTGTGACATGCCAGATCTAAGTTCCCAGGCCAGGGATCAAACCCATGCCCCTGTCTTTGCTGGAACAAGACTTATCATAGGAAAACCAAATCTTTGATCTTTAGAAATATCCATTTTATATTGTGGCAAAATTTGTTTTTCATTCTTTTTGTTTGGCTGTGTGACATGCCAGATCTAAGTTCCCAGGCCAGGGATCAAACCCATGCCCCTGCAGTGGAAGCACAGAGTCTTAATAACTGGACTACCAAGAAGTCCCCAGATTTGCTTTCCTGATACCTCCACCTCATTCTTTATTCCGCTCTTGGGCTTCCCTGTGGCTCAGCTGGTAAAGACTCTGCCTGCAATGCGGGAGATCTGGGTTCGATCCCTGGGTTGGGAAGATCCCCTGGAGAAGGGAAAGGCTATCCACGCCAGTATTCTGACCTAGAGAATTCCATGGACTGTATAGTCCATGGGGTCACAGAGAGCTGGACACAACTGAGTGACTTTCACAGGGAACAACCAAAAGCAGGTTGCCTCTCTCAAATTCTTCTGATAATTCCAAGAGGACAACTTAGATTCTTAAAAAAAAAAAAAATCATATCTCCTTCCTTTGTTTCTCATAAAGCTCACGTTCCAAACTCCACTTTTCCTTACATGTGTCCTCTTCTGGATAATTTGATCTGTCACTGTCCTTTCTTACATCGAGGGAACCAGCACTGAAAAAGTATATAACAAATATGTACCACAGAGCACAGAGAATGATATGGACTTCTGCTTGTATTAATGAAATCTAAGGAAAGGTTTTCACATCTGAAACCTCTACTCCCACAAAGAGGTCGCTGGCTTACACTTTCGACGGTGTTGAACCAACATTTTAATCCTCGATTCACATCTGCCAGTACTGTTTTCAATGAGTAACTGTTATGAAACATTTAATTTTAAAGCATTTTCTTTTACATTTGGTATTAATTCGAAAGAAAACAGGGGTCACAATAAATCAACTCCATGAATGTTTACATGTACGTTACAACAGAGCTATTCATGTTTCCCATACATGGACCCTTAATTCACTAAAGGGAACTAGCTTGGGGGCATTACCCACGGAAAAGCCTTGGACTAAAGCAGATACCAGTGGATTGTTTCATTGTTGTGAAGTGAAGTGGAAATTCTGGTGACGAGAGACTTCTGTTTACGTGAAACGGGTCTGTGCAAAATGTGATTTCAAGATGGCTTTTTGGTGGAAACCTGCTGTTTCCATGCCACTGGCTTATTACTCACATTTAAAAATGAACTCCATGCTAGGCAAGACATCCACATGTTCAATCACTTCAAAATGATTATGGCTGTGTTTTCATTAAAAATGTTTCAATAACCATGGGAAGCTCATGAAATTCAAAACATGAAAAATGTCTGGGTGATAAACATGTCTCTGAAATTCCGATTAAGCAAGGTGACCTGGGCTTCCATGACAAATGACTTAAAAAAAAAAGAAGTTAAATGATTTTAGTTCAGTTTAGTAAAAGGAGGGGATGTGTTGGTCGGGGGTGAATGTAGCGATGGTATGAATCGGCGGTCAACCCACGGTTGTTTCAATAGCCCCCGTCTCACTGTTCAGCTGTATCTACTGCAGAGAGAAGATGTGGTACTAGCTGATGCCCACGGCTCACCTACAGGCATGAGCTTTCCGTGAAAACTAGGGTTCTGTGGCCACATTTCCTTACTGCGTTTGTCACTGCTGCCTCTGTACCCCGACCTGCCTCTGTGAGCCAGTGTGAGCCCCTAACATTTGGATGAAGGATGATATAAACACATGGCTCTTGAACAGGGCCCATGGAAGACATCAGTAGTCTTATTTGATGAGTGCTTGTTCCCAGGGAGCTTAGAAACAAGGTCACACTTACCCTCAGCATGGGGCTCCAGGCAGCCAGCGTACAGATCTGGCCCAGTTCTCATTCAGTCCCATTCAGGGAACCCATTCTGCTCCCACCTTTGTTTTCCTTGAGCATAAACTTCCGAGGAATCTTGACTCATGCTAGACACATGCTTTTCTGTCAGCTGCGGTCCAAGGGCTGGAAGACTGGATACACCTAGAGTAATGGGGGAAATGTAAAGAGACAGGGAGCAGCCAGGAAATGCAAGCAACATGACCGAGTCTTAAATAATCCTCAGTATCTGCCATTTTGTCATTTTATTTATTTATTTATTTTTATAGCTGGTTATCTTATTGACAGTGAGTTTGCTAAGGAAACCAAATAGTTGAAACAGAGAGCCCCAATCCCATTCATGAAGTCTTTTCTCTGCTTTAATGGAGTAAGAACACTGAAGCATAGCTCATGTTTTACAGAACTATAGCCCATCAGATGCCAACATGATGGGTGTCAGCGTTCCTTATTTAGAAGGAGATCATGTTGGTTAATCTTTGTGTTTTCACCAAAGAATTTATCTTAAGGTCAGTCATCTGTTGCAATTCTCTTTCCCTCTCTCCCTCTTCTCTCCATCCCTCCTTCCTTTCTTTCTTTCCTTATTTACTTGAGAATGTTCTCCCACTCATGAACATTTGGGAGAAGTTAAGCCAATTCAGGGATGACATTTCATGAAAACTACACCTAGTAAGACAAAACATATTTTGTCCTTTTGGATGCCTGAATTAGAACTAAGCAAATAAACACAGGTGGGAGGTGTCACTCACGCAACAGAAATAACCGTATACCAACATCTACCTCAATCCACAGTGGCTGTTGTTCTCTACATGGGAGAAAGCCATGCTCAGTCCTCTTTGTTGCTGTGGGCAGCATCAAATTTCTTATGGCAATACCTAACAGATACCCAGGGCTTACTTTATTATATAATACCAGGCGTATTATATGCATTGTCTGATTTGATCTCCAGCAAAATTTAAAAGGTATAAACGTTTCAAATGTCCATTTTAGCAGTGAGGACATTGAGGCTGAGAGTGGTTGAAAAATCTTGTTCCAGAGTCACAGTTGCCAAGTTGTAGGTAAGAATTTTGTTGTTGTTGTTGTTTAGAATTGTAGGGTGCTTGGGAATATCTGTGGAGGATGCTATTCCCACGGTGACAGGAAATGTGGACTTGGAAGGTGGGACATTGAAAGGGACTCTGAATTCCTTACTGGAAGGCCCTCTGAAAACTAAGAGGTTGCTGATGAATTTGGAGGCTTGTGGAAACTGCTTTCACATTTCCATCGTGGAGAACAATTAAGGATAGTATGAGAATTGCTGTCAGTCCCAACAGAAGGCCAGCGGATACGTGGTAGAAGCCTGCAGCTTTTTCTGACGTTTTTAGCAGCCTTTAGCGACCGCAGACTAGATTTTCAAAATGTGTCCCTCCCTTTGTTGGTGAAAGTGCTTTGAATAGACAAGCATTTTTCATGTGCCGAGAAAGGCTATGAGGATGGATTAGGCCGTGAGTTTGGGGGTGGGAAAGGCTGGTGTGTTTTCTTATGGACTGCAGGGAGGTTTATTATTCCGGGGCCTTCCCTGGTGGCCCTGATGGTTCAGACTTTGTCTTCCAATGAAGAAGGTGCTGGTTTGAGTCTTGATTGGGGAGCTAGGATCCCATAAGCCTCTGGGCCAAAATATCAAAACATGAAACATAAAGGAAACAGTATTGTAACAAATTCAATAAAGACTTTAAAATTGGTCCACATTAAAAAAAAAAAAAAAAGAGTCCTGAAAGCCAACTCATCTTTTCCTTGGTCTGTAACCTGACACAATAAAAATCTCACGATTCACACTGACCAGAACCGAAGCATGTGCTCTTAGGGCTCACAAGGGTTGTCATCGCTCCCTGCCTTGGTCAGCCATGACAGATTACCGTAACTGCGTGGCTTAAGCAGCAAAGGTTTACTGCCCACAGTTCTGGGGTCTGGGCAGAGCAGATCAGTGTCCGATGAGGGCCCACTTCCTGGAACGTAGGCGGCTGTCTTCTTGTTGTGTCCTCACGTGGTGGAGAGCAGAGAAGCAGGCTGTCCCGGCACTCTTACAAGGGCACTAATCCCACTCGTGAGCTTCTCTGGTGATTCAGTGGTAAAGAGTCTGCCTGTCAATGCAAGACTCAGGTTCAGTCCCTGGGTTGGGAAGAGCCCCCTAGAGAAGGAATGGCAACCTACTCCAGTGTCAGTTCAGTTCAGTCGCTCAGTCATGTCCAACTCTTTGTGACTCCATGAATCGCAGCACGCCAGGCCTNCTCTTCTTTTCAGTGCTATTTGTAAGGCTTCTCCAGACAGCCAGTTTGTTTTTTTGCATTTCTTTTCCATGGGGATGGTCTTGATCCCTGTCTCCTGTACAATGTCACGAACCTCATTCCATAGTTGATCAGGAACTCTGTCTATCAGATCTCGGCCCTTAAATCTATTTCTCACTTCCACTGTATAATCATAAGGGATTTGATTTAGGTCATACCTGAATGGTCTAGCGGTTTTCCCTACTTTCTTCAATTTAAGCCTGAATTCGTGTTCAACTCTGTGCGACCCCTTGGACTGCAGCCTGCCAAACTTCTCTGCCTGTGGGATCCTTCAGGCAAGAACGCTGGAGTGGGTTGCCTGCCCTCCTCCAGGGGATTCTCCCAGATCAAGCTTGAGCCTCTTCTCTCTCCTGCACTGGCGGCAGGTTCTGCACCATAAGGGAACTAGCTTGGGGGCATTACCCACGGAAAAGCCTTGGACTAAAGCAGATACCAGTGGATTGTTTCATTGTTGTGAAGTGAAGTGGAAATTCTGGTGACGAGAGACTTCTGTTTACGTGAAACGGGTCTGTGCAAAATGTGATTTCAAGATGGCTTTTTGGTGGAAACCTGCTGTTTCCATGCCACTGGCTTATTACTCACATTTAAAAATGAACTCCATGCTAGGCAAGACATCCACATGTTCAATCACTTCAAAATGATTATGGCTGTGTTTTCATTAAAAATGTTTCAATAACCATGGGAAGCTCATGAAATTCAAAACATGAAAAATGTCTGGGTGATAAACATGTCTCTGAAATTCCGATTAAGCAAGGTGACCTGGGCTTCCATGACAAATGACTTAAAAAAAAAAGAAGTTAAATGATTTTAGTTCAATTTAGTAAAAGGAGGGGATGTGTTGGTCGGGGGTGAATGTAGCGATGGTATGAATCGGCGGTCAACCCACGGTTGTTTCAATAGCCCCCGTCTCACTGTTCAGCTGTATCTACTGCAGAGAGAAGATGTGGTACTAGCTGATGCCCACGGCTCACCTACAGGCATGAGCTTTCCGAGAAAACTAGGGTTCTGTGGCCACATTTCCTTACTGCGTTTGTCACTGCTGCCTCTGCACCCCGACCTGCCTCTGTGAGCCAGTGTGAGCCCCTAACATTTGGATGAAGGATGATATAAACACATGGCTCTTGAACAGGGCCCATGGAAGACATCAGTAGTCTTATTTGATGAGTGCTTGTTCCCAGGGAGCTTAGAAACAAGGTCACACTTACCCTCAGCATGGGGCTCCAGGCAGCCAGCGTACAGATCTGGCCCAGTTCTCATTCAGTCCCATTCAGGGAACCCATTCTGCTCCCACCTTTGTTTTCCTTGAGCATAAACTTCCGAGGAATCTTGACTCATGCTAGACACATGCTTTTCTGTCAGCTCCGGTCCAAGGGCTGGAAGACTGGATACACCTAGAGTAATGGGGGAAATGTAAAGAGACAGGGAGCAGCCAGGAAATGCAAGCAACATGACCGAGTCTTAAATAATCCTCAGTATCTGCCATTTTGTCATTTTATTTATTTATTTATTTTTATAGCTGGTTATCTTATTGACAGTGAGTTTGCTAAGGAAACCAAATAGTTGAAACAGAGAGCCCCAATCCCATTCATGAAGTCTTTTCTCTGCTTTAATGGAGTAAGAACACTGAAGCATAGCTCATGTTTTACAGAACTATAGCCCATCAGATGCCAACATGATGGGTGTCAGCGTTCCTTATTTAGAAGGAGATCATGTTGGTTAATCTTTGTGTTTTCACCAAAGAATTTATCTTAAGGTCAGTCATCTGTTGCAATTCTCTTTCCCTCTCTCCCTCTTCTCTCCATCCCTCCTTCCTTTCTTTCTTTCCTTATTTACTTGAGAATGTTCTCCCACTCATGAACATTTGGGAGAAGTTAAGCCAATTCAGGGATGACATTTCATGAAAACTACACCTAGTAAGACAAAACATATTTTGTCCTTTTGGATGCCTGAATTAGAACTAAGCAAATAAACACAGGTGGGAGGTGTCACTCACGCAACAGAAATAACCGTATACCAACATCTACCTCAATCCACAGTGGCTGTTGTTCTCTACATGGGAGAAAGCCATGCTCAGTCCTCTTTGTTGCTGTGGGCAGCATCAAATTTCTTATGGCAATACCTAACAGATACCCAGGGCTTACTTTATTATATAATACCAGGCGTATTATATGCATTGTCTGATTTGATCTCCAGCAAAATTTAAAAGGTATAAACGTTTCAAATGTCCATTTTAGCAGTGAGGACGTTGAGGCTGAGAGTGGTTGAAAAATCTTGTTCCAGAGTCACAGTTGCCAAGTTGTAGGTAAGAATTTTGTTGTTGTTGTTGTTGTTGTTTTCGTTTGGCTGCTTTGGGTCTTAGTTGCAGCATGTATACTTTTTAGTTGTGACATGTGGGACCTAGTTCCCTGAACAGGGAATGACTCAAGGCCCTCTCTGCATTGGGAGCTTGGACTCTTAGCCACTGGACCACCTGGGAAGTCCCAAGAATTTAAAACCAGGTCTGACGGCTGCAGATTCAGAGTTTAGTAACAGTGCTTCAGTGCCTCCATGGAATTCCTAGGAGGAAGGAATTTCCCTTCCACCTCTGATATAAATAAGCTTTTGTCTACAAGTTCATTATTGCTACCTGTAAGAAATGAGATATGTAATGACATGACTAAATTAGTTCAAGCACATTTGACTCCAAATTAGAAGGTACAAAGCATCGTTGATAAACCACCAGCTAACCACCTTAACCTCCACATTTCCTGAGTAGTTAGAAGGAAGTTACAACCTCTCTTAAATCTCTGGATGTACAGGATGATAATTTCCCAATAAACCGAATCCTGTTACTATCGGAAGATTTGAAAACTTCTAACGATTATTACCAATGCCTCTAAACAACATGGGCTGGCAACAGCCAATCAAAATCTCCCATTGGATGATGCTTGAGTTTTATTTCCAAAAAGTAACTTAGCAGAAATGGAGTAACTGTTCATTATTTTCTGTCATTTTTATATCATTTTTTTGCCATGCATATTGTGCAGTAATTGCAGGAAATTAAATTTGAATCTTGTGACACAAGCATGTTGTGAATATCATAAAAAACACATATGTTCATAAATGGTAAAAAAAAAAAAGAAAGGTGATAAAAATTACATTTAGAAAACTTTTACAGTCTTTCAGAACAATGGGAAAGGGAGTGTCTGAAGGTTCTTTGTTCAGGCTGGATCTCTAGGTGGAAATGCTTTCAGGAGGCAAAGTTTTGTTTTGTAGGGCATATTTGTATTTTTGCTATTTTCTCCAAATTTTTTACATGGTGCCCTAAGAGCAGGAGGACATTTAAAATCCTATACAAAGAACTGGCTTGAAAAGAATTCCTGGCCAGGTCCAGCAGATACAGAGCCTGCAGACAAAGCCATTTTTCACTTGCCACGTGAAAGTAAGAATGGACGGGGAACCATCATGACTTTTCCAGCTTCTGCTCTTATGTCTCCTCTGCTTTGTGGTACCCGCTGCTTTCCTTGCTGCCTCTTCCTGGATAAGGTTAATTCCTATCTAATCCTCTTAGTGATACTGTAGAAACATCCCTGAAGCTGTATGTTTACACCCTACTGTGTGGCTTGACCTAGAGTCAACCTCATCAGTTGATGTGATGGAAGAGCCAGTGACTGGCATCTGAGTGCTGATTTGGCTGCCGTCATCAATACCATCTCAAATCCAGCTTTCATCATGTGATTTCTCTGGGTCCATGGGTAATCCTCTGGAATAATCTCACTCTGCGATTTCCTATATTAATAATGGCAGACAATGAATTCATCCTAACACATGTGCAGAATGATAAAGCATTACCTTTTATGAATTAATGCCACCCAGGATGGGCAAGTTACGTAAGTGCCTGACTCTCCTTACAAAAATCCCTTAGTGTGTGTGTGTGCTAAGTTGCTTTCAGTTCAGTTCAGTTCAGTTCAGTCGCTCAGTCGTGTCTGACTCTTTGTGACCCCGTGAATCGCAGCACGCCAGGCCTCCCTGTCCATCACCATCTCCCGGAGTTCAC
>SJYX01007478.1:39753-94230 GCA_006410675.1 Oreotragus oreotragus
TCCATGGGATTTTCCAGGCAAGAGAGCTGGAGTGGGGTGCCATTGCCTTCTCCGTTACACTGTCTACTTATCTTTTTTAAATAAAGACAGAATCAACTGAATAAAGATAAACTTAGTCTATGATGATTTGCATGATTTCTCTTATCAATTAGAGGGTTTGAAATCAATAGCGTTTTACTCCAGTACTTGGAACATGATATTCCATGGAAACTCATCCACGACTTTATCTTTTCCGATAGACAAAGAAAATGTTATGTGGATACTGCACTGCCTTTCTGTGGGTCACCCTGGAGACTCGATAGTGAACTGGGATGTCAAAGTCATTATTTTAGAGACGTGCTAATGACCAGAACTCTCTGTTATTCTCCATTTCCTGCCTGAAACAACAACAACAACAACGACAAAAAAAAAAATAATAAGGTATGTGGAACAATGAACGATGATTTTCAAGACACTGGTGAACAAGCTACTAAATAAGTTTAAAAGAAATCAATTAAGCCTGCTCTGCAATTGCCCCCAGATTTACCGCCTTGAGGTAATTTCTAGCCTTCAGTGCAGGCAAGGGAGCCTGAGCAGAACCTAGAAGAATCCCTTGGGTGAAGAGGCAGAGCTGAGAGATTGATGGGGTCAGGAGGGCTGCGTACTACAGGGTGGAGTATGATAGAAATGGAGAGCTGCACAGAGAAGAAGCTGCAGAGATTTACCCAAGGGGCCCCTCAAATAGTTAGCTGAGTGCTGACCAGACATGTACTTGAGGTAACTTTTCAGAGACGGGATAAAACTCACCTGAAATGATTAGAGATACAGTTGCCTCAGAGTTACACAGACTTGAAAATATTACCTGTTTCCATCAGCCAAATGAAGAATTCCATGATTCACAGGGTATTAGAGGGATAAGGATCTTGCCTCACTACAGGGGAAGAAAAGCAATGACATACCTAGGCAGCATATTAAAAAGCAAAGACATTACTTTGCCTACAAAGGTCTGTGTAGTCAAAGCTATGGTTTTTCCAGTAGTCCTGTATGGATGTGAGAGCTGGATGATAAAAAAGGCTGAGTGCTAAAGAATTGATGTCTTAGAACTGTGGTGCTGGTGAAGACTCTGAAAGTCCCTTGGACAGCAAAGAGGTCAAACCAGTTAATCCTAAAGGAAATCAACCCTGAATATTCATTGGAAAGATTGATGCCAAAGCTAAATCCAGTACTTTGGCTAAAGGAGAAGAGCCAACTCATTGGAAAAGACCCTGATGCTGGGAAAGATTGAAGGCAGGAGGAGACGGGACAACAGAGGATGAGATGGTTGGATGGCATCACTGACTCAATGGAGATGAGTTTGTGCAGACTGGGAGATGATGGACAGGGAAGCCTGGTGTCCTGCAGTCCATGGGGTCGCAAAGAGTCGGACATGACTGAGCAACTGAACAGCAACAAAGGGAGGAATAATCAGCCCCAGCATGAATACTGCCTTAGTCTTGCCTAACAAGCCTTAAAAGTAAGACTGAAAAGGATGAAATAGTTTGCAAGTAACTTAACTATATTACAGAGTAAAACTCAAGAGAAATATGTATAGAAATGCAAAAATATTCAGTGCCCCCAAAGTAAAATTAATCTGGCATCCAAATTTTGATTGGCATCCAATCAGAAATTACTTGGCATGAAAATAAGGAGGAAAACATAATGACTAATGAGAAAAAAATTTTTAAATGACATAAGAATTAGATGACAAAGATAGTTATTACAACTGTACTCTATACGTTTGTAAAGTTAAGTAGAAAAAAATTAACTAGTGAGATGGTCATTCAGACATACACACTACAAAGTCTGAGGTGAAAAATACACAGGATTAGACATTGCAGAAAAATATTTGTGAATTTGAAGGCACAGTGATAGAAATTATTTAAATAAAACAGAGGAAAAAGAAAAAAATTTTTTAAATTTAACAGAGCATCAGTGAACTATGGAACAATTTTAAGTAGCTTAATGTAGGTATAAACAGAGTCTCCCAAATGAAGGGGAGACAGGAATATCTGAAAAAAATAACAGGTGATATTTTTCCAAATTTGATGAAGACAGTAATCTTAAAGATCTAAGAGTCTCAATGAACCTCAAGCACAAGAAATGTAGAAAAAATCACCCCAGGGCACATCATACTAAGACTGTTCAAAAACAGTGACAGTGAGAAAAATCTTAAATGCTGACAAAGGGGGGAAAAAAAAAAAGTCCCATACTTAGAAACAAAATAAGAATGACATCAAATTTCTCATCTAAAACAGTGCAAGTTAAAATGTAATGAAGTGTAAATTTTAAATTTATGAAAGGAGAAATTGTCAATATGCATTTATATATGCAGTTAGAGTATCTTTCAAAATCTAAGTCAAACTGAAGACATTTTAAACATATAAAAGCGGAAAGAATTCTTGCACTAAAAGAAACATTAAATAAAGTCATTCAGACAGAAGAAAAATGGTACCTGATGGAAATACAGATTTAAACAAAAAATGAAGAGGACTGGAAATGGAATCTATATTGGTGAAAATATAACACTTTGATTAATATTTAAATTACTTTAAAGCATAACTAACTAAAGAAAAGTAACAATTCAGTGTGGACAGTGTTAAACTAAATATGTGACAATGGTGGCCCAAAATTTGAGGGGGGGAAATTGCAGAATACTGTTGTAAAACTCTAGTTCTGTATGTGAGGTGGTACAATATCATTTAAACACATGAAGTTGTATAACATCACTTGGTAAGTTAACAATGTACCCGATAAACTGTAAAGCAACCACTACAATAACAAAACAAAGAGTTTTAGCTAATAACCCTCACAAAGAGATAGCAATGAAATCATAAAAAGTACTGTTAATCCACAAGAAGTCAAAAAATAAAAGAGGAAAAGGGGAACAAGAAACAAATGGGATAAATTGAAAACAATGATAAGGTGATATAATCAAACTAAACCATACAAGTGATCATCTTAAACTTAAGTGAGCAAATGCTTCAGTTAGAATGTAGAGACTGTAAAATTTGATTAAAAAGTGATCCAACCATAGCTGCCTAAAAAGAAGGCATTTTGAATGTAAAGACACAAATAATAGTAAAAGGATGAAAAATGATATATCATGCTAAGACTTGTCAAAAGAAAGCTAGACTTTACATATGAAAAGATAAAATAGATTTTAGAGTGAAGAATATTACAAAGGATAAAAATGGATATTTTATTATAATAAAAGACATCTGTTATATATAACATATTACATACATATGTGGGCTTCCCTGGTGGCTCAGAAAGTAAAGAATCTGCAATGCAGGAGGCCGGGTTCAACCCCTGGGTTGGGAAGATCCCGTGGAGAAGGGAATGGCAACCCATATTCTTCCCTGGAGAATTCCATGGACAGAGGATCCTGGTGGGCTATAGTCCATGGCGTTGCAAAGAGTTGGACATGATTGAATGGCTAACATTTTCACTTTTCAGGTACATATGTAACATAAATCAATGTTATGTGACAGAAAAATCTGTGTCAATTTCAAGTCTCCTGTGTCCTGGTACTGTATCTAAGCTGTCAGTACTTAATAGAGGACCAGTGTGTGTGGGATCAAGTCCTCTAACCTTCAGTAGTGTTTCTTAATCTGGGAGCCTTTTACTTTACATAGTCCCTAGCTCTGTGTTCATACATGCTTTTATGGGTAGGATCCTCTGTCTTATTTGCCTGCACCCTTAACCTTGGCCCTGCTTTCTCTGCCACACTCAGAGATACAGTAATGACAGCACTCTGAAGCAAGGAGCTGGACAAGAGTGGATTAATCTGTGGCCCTGGAGTCCCACTCCACCATGTAACCATTCCCTTCTTATGACTCGCTGCCTCCTCAAAAGTCTACTCAGAAAGCAGAAAGCTGGTCCCTCAACTCTCAGAGATCACATGCCTTAGTCTTCGCCTCTCCAGGGTTCTTCATGCAAAGTTACCCAATCAGTGCTCTTTCATGCTTATTGTACTATTCCTTCTGTCTTCTGGAGGGTTTTTGCTGAGGGGAACTTTTTTTCCTTTACGAGAGAGATGTGCTTTGTATGTGTGCTGTGTTGAGTTGTATACACTGTGCAACTGCTGAGATGCAGTACAGCTGTTCCCAGGTGTTCCTCTACGCCTCACTATCACTCACAGCTTTCAAAACCCAAAGCCAGAATGCGTGTCCTTTTTTTTTGCTTTCTGATTTATCACTTTTTACCTTAAGTAAGGAGAACAAAAAGGCTTAATTTCTTGAAAAGAGAGAAGATGGTGGAGGGAAAATTAACATTTTATATTTGTGGTTTCACTAAACAGCTATCTAAAAATCTAACCATTACAAGCACATATCCTGAGAACAAAAACATGACTTCATGGAAAATCAGGTCTATATGGAAACCACCTTGCATCCTGATTGAATAATTAGCTGCCTCCATCTTTACCACTGTATCCTGCAAAATACGTTAACATAAGACCTTCAGAAGTTGGCCTGATCTTAAGCCAAGTTATTGTAAAATAAGTATAGATGTATTTTTAAAAGGTTTCCATTGCCTTCTTGCATTTTTCAAAAGCTTTGTGGATTAATCCCATGTAAAATAAGAGGTGGAAATATATGTGAAAGGTTAAATAACTGCATCAGGCAGAATATGCTAGAATGCCAAGTGGATGGTGTACTATGTTTCTTTAACTGAAGACTAAGAAACTCTGAGCACCCACAATTTCTTTGAGAAATTTAGAATTTTATTTAGTTTTTCCAGTACTTAAGTTTACATTTATATTTACAAATGCATTTTTGGGGGGAGTGAAAGTCAGCTGGCTAGACAACTCACCACATGAATGC
This sequence comes from Oreotragus oreotragus, assembly GCA_006410675.1. Lineage (NCBI taxonomy): Eukaryota > Metazoa > Chordata > Mammalia > Artiodactyla > Bovidae > Oreotragus > Oreotragus oreotragus. Next base: position 44,595 of record SJYX01007478.1, read on the forward strand.
GGGTTTCATTAAAGTCCAAATGGAGAAACTAATGCAAGAACCGAGTCATGCAATCTACCATAATATTGTCATGAGAACTCAAAGACTGAACAAGCCACACCAGGATTCCGTCTTCACTGGGTCATCACCAGATGATGGGGAATTTTCCACTTCCGACTCCAGGAATAATTGGATTGTTGTTTAGTCACTAGGTCGTGTCGGACTCTTCTGTGGCCCCATAGTCTGTAGACTGCCAAACTCTTCTGTGCGTGGGATTTTCTAGGCAAGAATATCTGAGTGAGTTGCCATTTCCTCCTGCAAGTGATCTTCCTGACCCAGGAATCGAACCTGTGTCTCCTACACTGGCAGGAGGATTCTTTACCACTGAAGCCTGGGAAGACTTCCCACCTGGGAAACCTAATTATTGGGTTAGGTACCCATTTAATGCAGATTTTCATAATGCTATCATCTTAACCTTATTTCCAAGTGAACAGGTCAGCTTTACAGAGTGATCAGGTGACAGCTGATGTTAGAGCATTGCTCATCGTCGGAGCTTTGGTTGAGTGTGAAGCTTGGTTAGCCTCCATTATCAAACAAAACCTTAACACTGCAAGCACCAGTGTCAGTCAGTTCAGTTCAGTTCAGTCGCTCAGTCGTGTTCGACTCTTTGCGACCCCATGAATCGCAGCACACCAGGCCTCCCTGTCCATCACCATCTCCCGGAGTTCACTCAGACTCACGTCCATCGAGTCCGTGATGCCATCCAGCCATCTCATCCTCGGTCGTCCCCTTCTCCTCCTGCCCCTAATCCCTCCCAGCATCAGAGTCTTTTCCAGTGAGTCAACTCTTCGCATGAGGTGGCCATGGAGTTTCAGCTTTAGCATCATTCCTTCCAAAGAAATCCCAGGGTTGATCTCCTTCAGAATGGACTGGTTGGATCTCCTTGCAGTCCAAGGGACTCTCAAGAGTCTTCTCCAACACCACAGTTCAAAAGCATCGATTCTTCGACGCTCAGCTTTCTTCACAGTCCAACTTTCACATCCATACATGACCACAGGAAAAACCATAGCCTTGACTAGGTGGACCTCAGTCGGCAAAGTAATGTCTCTGCTTTTGAATATACTATCCAGGTTGGTCATAACTTTTCTTCCAAGGAGTAAGCGTCTTCTAATTTCATGGCTGCAATCACCATCTGCAGTGATTTCGGAGCCCCCAAAAATAAAGTCTGACACTGTTTCCACTGAGAATAGGCATTCTCTGTATTAATATTACTAAAGTTAAAACACAAAAACTGGTTTAGATTAAAACTAAAGGCTTCATTTCACACCGCCCCCCCATGATTAAACCCCACATCAAAGGTTTAGTTTCAGCAAAATAATGTAATCCATCACATTTAAATTTACATTGTCAAACTGAATTTTATTGACTATGTAGTTTTGGTGATATACTGTCATTAATGTTGAAAACACAAGGATAAATATGCTAAGGCACACGGTGGACTTGGTATGGTTGCTGGCGCGTGAAAAGCTTCCAATAAACATGATCTGTTATTATTTTGTGGAAATTTACATCAAGTTTTATTTTAGTGCATGTTTATGAAGCATTATTATTATATCTCATTTAGGATAGCACTGAGGTCCACCATTTTTTCTTTAAAGGTCTGTAAACAGGGCTCAAGTGTAACAAGCGCTAAGTTGGAAAGGAACTGCCAGAAGTTCATTAGTAACCAGGGGGCTTCCTGCAAGACATCAGAAAGCTGCCTTCTTATTGTGACAAAAACTTAAAATGGAGGCACAGAAAAATAAAGTGCCTTATTCAAGCTCCTTCATCAGAGCAAGAGAAGAGGCTCTTATACTTTGAGTTCCCATCCCTGGCACTCTGCGTGCTTTCTTTCTCTCTTGTCACTGAACCCCAGGAGTAAATAGTACTCATTCTTTTGTCTTTACGTAATGTTTTTGGAAGCAAATAACAGTTGATTATATTTAGCAAACAGTACTTCTTACTGTATTTCGATATAAGAATTTTTTCAGTTTGCTTTGGAAACTGACAATTATGATGACATTGAATAGAGGTTAGGGGACACATTGATTATCGGGGTAACCTACATATTCACATGAATGCCAGTTTTGATGAAGCATCAAATTCTCATTTGGCATATACATTATGTCAGTTGTGAACTTAAATATTTCTGTGGAAATGCCAACAGAAAAGCTTGCAATCTGCTTGCCAAAAAGAAATTGCATTTTAAAAAAAATGACACGTGTATCATACCTGTGTAAAAGCTACATAGACACTGCATTTTAAGGGAAATCTATCTATGTGCTTAAAAAGAAATTATACATGAAATAAAAGCTATGAAGTAGTATCATAGCGACCAGAGATTTCCAATCAAAAATTGTCACACGCAAAGACTGGCTACAAAAACTGGGAAGATTTGCCTCCCAGCACCAAAGAAATAATTTGAAACAAAATACGCACAGAAGTAGTGGTTGCTGAACCTTTCTTTCCCAAGCTATTTAGTAATATATTGGAGAGGGTCTTCCATGTGCAAGATGAATCGAGACTGGGACCTTTAAAAGATATGTTAGCTATAATAGATATGAGTGTGTGTTTACATATGTGTCTGTGTACATATACACACATATGCAAATATGTGTGTATATAAATAACACATATATACATGTGTGTGTCTCTCTGTGTAGACAGATATTAATGGAGATAGATTAGATAGAAGTGGCAACATATGGTCTTCTTTAAGGAGCTAAAAATTCTGCTTGGAGAAGTGAGACTGATACATGAAGCAAAAGTGGAAATTTTAAATTGAGATAGCTACAGATAATTGTAGCTCCATTGCCTCTAAGCTCCTCCAGCTTCTGGGTCATATTTCCCTTTCATATCCCCATACCACTGAGATTGTTCCGAGAAGAGGAGGGGATGAAACGTCTTTGAGGTACTCTGCCTTCCTGAATTCCGTATCCCTGGTCTTTGTCCTTCCTTTGTCTGCTATCACCTCTGTACTAACCAGCCCCCAGCCCCAGCCTCCAGCCCCATGGTCATCCCCAGGGTATCATGTGATGCCTGTCTCAGGTCTGTGCCACTCCTGCTTTCTCTTGCCCGTGTCTTTCTCCGCACGTCCCCTCTGCAGCCAGGGAAACCCACGTCTACTCCCTGGACTGAGGGGGAACTCACTTCCTTGCCATCCGTGTATCCAGCCCAGAGAAGGTCACCACTTAGACCTTCTGGTCTGACCTGCCGCCACGATTTCACAGATCATCCTCCTCTGTTTTCAGCTCCTCTCTCACCTCTTCTTTTGAAGTCTTCTCTTTCAGAACTCCCCAAACTTTCGNCTCTGCGACCCCATGGACTGCAGCATGATTCAGTGATGCTATCCAAGCATCCTGTCAGGTTGGTTTAGTTTTTTTCTTCCTCAGTTCTTGTCTCATCGCCAACAAAAATTTGTAATGATGGACTAAAGAGTTTAAAACAACAACCAAGTTACAGCTCAGTTATAGCTCAAGCAGACAGATCTTTTATTAAATAGACACTCCCAAGACACGGGAGCAGGCCTACCCCAGTGGAGTTACTGTAATGACCCCTTCTGGTTTCCCTCTTCTTCTGCTTCCCCGTCTCCTCCTTTTGGTTGTGCAGTGTGCAGAATAGGGCTTGTACCCACCACCAGTCAAGAAATGGGGTGCAAATGGGCTACACTCAAGACCAGCTGCCAGTTGCATGACAGCAGGCTCTGCTGTGCATCTCTTCCCATAATCCAGTCTGTTGTGATCGGATGTATATATGTGTAGAATATTTATGAACCCTTAATGGGTTCCTAGCTGCCTAAGGTTATTTGAGGAAGCCTCTGTGGTTGGTTTGTATCTACCGTGTGACTAGGGTACATGTGCAGGAGTTGGAAAAGTCTCTGTGATTATTTTGTATCATATCTGTGAACTCCTCTAGGCACATCTGGGATGGGGTTTAGAGATCAATGTGCCTCCTGTTTGGCTGGGCCACCCTTTGCTACTCATGCCTAACTTCCTACCTAACAGTTTCATCCTCATCCTTCCTACCTAATAATTCGTCTCCCCCTTCTTTGCCCTCTGTCTTTCCCAGCATCAGGATCTTTCCAGTGAGTTGGCTCTTCCCATCAGGTGGCCAAAGTATTGGAGCTTTAACTTCATCATCAGTTATTCAATGAATATTCAGAGTTGATTTCCTTCAGTATTGAATGGTTTGATCTGCCTGCAGTCCAGGGGACTCTCAAGAGTCTTCTCCAATACTACAATTCAAAAGCATCAATTCTTCAGTGCTCAGCCTTCTTTATGGTTCAGCTGTCACATCCATACATAACTGGTGGAAAAACTATAGATAGCTTTGACTATACAGACCTTTGACAGCATAATGATGTCTCTGCTTTTTAATATGCTATCTAGGTTTGTCATAGGTTTCCTTCTAAGGAGCGAGCATCTTTCAATTTTCGCGGCTGCAGTTACTGTCTGCAGTGATTTGGGGGCACAAGAAAATAAAAGTCTGTCACTGTTTCCACTTTTCCCCCCTCTATTTGTCATGAAGTGATTGGACTGGATGTCATGATCTTAGTTTTTTTTTAATGTTGAGTTTAAGCCGGTTTTTTCACTCTCCTCTTTCACCCTCATCAAGAGGCTCTTCAGTTTCTTTTCACTTTCTGCCATTTCTGCATATCTGAGGTTGTTGATATTCTTGACAGTCTTGATTCCAGCTTGTGAGTCATTCAACCTGGCATTTTGCATGCTGTACTCTTCGTAGAAGTTTAATAAGTAAGGTGACAGTATACAGCCTGGACAAACCCTTTCCCAAATTTTGAACCAGCCTGTTGTTCCATGTCTGGTTCTAACTGTTGCTTCTTGACCAGCATACAGGTTTCTCAGAAGACAGGTAAGGTGGTCTGGTATTTCTGTCTCTTAAAAAATTTTCTACAGTGTGTTGCGATCGTACAGTCAAAGGCTTTAGCATAGTCAGTGAAGCAGAAGTAGATGTTTTTTTTTGAGAATTCCCTGGCTTTCACTATGCCATCGAACGTTGGCAGTTTGATCTGTGGTTCCCCTTCTTTTTCTAAACTCAGCCTGTACATCTGGAAGTTCTCAGTTCACATACTGCTGAAGCCTAGCTTGAAGGATTTTGAGCATAGTCTTGTTAGCATGTGAAATGAGCGCAATTGTATGATAATTCAGACATTCTTTCACATTTCGATTAGAATGAACACTGACCTTTTCCAGACCTGTGGCCACTATAGAGTTTTCCAAATTTGCTGGCATATTGAGTGCAGCACTTTCACAGCATCATCTCTGAGGATTTGAAATAGCTTAACTGGAATTCCATCACCTCTACTAGCTTTGTTCGTAGTGACGCTTCTAAGGCCCACTTGACTTCGCATTCTAGGATGTCTGTCTCTAGGTGAGTGAGCACACCATTGTGGTTGTCTGGGTTATGAAGACCTTTTTTGGGTAGTTCTGTGTATTCTTGCCACCTCTTAGAAGTCTCTTCTGCTTCTGTTAGGTCCATACCTTTTCTGTCCTTTTTCATGCCTGTCCTTGCATGAAACGTTCCCTTGATATCTCCAGTTTTCTTGATGAGATCTCTAGTCTTTCCCATTCTGTTGTTTTCCTCTGTTTCTTGGTGGTGTTCACGTAAGAAGGCTTTTTTATTGGTCCTTGCTAGTCTCTGGAACTCTGCATTCAGTTGGGATATCTCCTCCGATTCCTTTCATTTCTTTTCTCAGCTGTTTATAAAGCCTGCTCAGACAACCACTTTGCCTGCTTGCATTTCTGTTTCTTTGGGTTGGTTTTGGTCACTGCTTCCTGTACAGTGTTAGGAACCTCCACCCATAGTTCTTCAGACATTCTGTCTACCAGCTCTAATGCCTTGAATCTATTTGTCACCTCCATAAGGGATTTGATTTAAGCCATAGCTGAATGGCCTAGTGCTTTTCCCTACTTTCTTCAATTTAAGCCTGAATTTTGCACTACAGAGCCCATCATCTGAGCCACAGTCAGTTCCAAGTTTTGTTTTTGCTGACTATATAGAGCTTCTCCATCTTTGGCTGCAAATAATATAATCAATCTGATTTAGGTATTCACCATCTGGTGATGTCCATGTGTGGAGTCGTCTCTTGTGTTATTGGAAGAGAGTGTTTGCTGTGACCAACATGTTCTCTTGACAAAACACTGTTAGCCTTTACTCTACTTCATTTTGTACTCCGAGGCCAAACCTGCTGGTTATTATCTCTTGACTTCCTACTTTTGCATTTCAATCCCCTATGATGAAAAGAACATTTTTAAATTAAGGGTACATGTATATTCATGAATGGGCTTAAGCAGAGGAGAATTAAGCATAAAATTGAGGCAAGGGTAGATCTAGTCCTAGCTTTAGTTAATTGAAGTCAGAAGGGTCACCATCTTTATTCCATCCTCCACCTTGTGGGGACCTTAGTTCCTGCAGATCTCAGATACTGTTAGGTTTATCCTTTGAGGAGGAACTGGGACTTTTATCACTGCGCTGTTGTTTAATTACCTCTTCTCTGTTCCTCTGTGTCCTTCAGATAATTAGTTACTGAGACCTGTTTGAGGGCAAGCACTGAGGCCAGGCTTAGAGTACAAAACGGATGAGGCCAGAATGGCTTCTCTATGTCAAGAAAGCCCTTCCTGGTTCTTTGTCACCTGCCACCCCCTAACTCATCTGTGTTCATAAATGGTCCCCGAATTCACGAGCTGCTCAAGTTCAAAACCTGAAAGTTAGATACAATTCCTCCCTGTCCTCAAAATCTTGTTGGCTTTACCATCAGTAGCCAGACATCTCTCATCAGCGGTTCTGTGCCGGCCACAGGCCACTCTCTCACTTCTCTTGCCTGGACTTCTGTAGTACGTTTTAACTGGCTTCATTCTTGTAACCTCCAGTCTCTCCTCCATCCACAGCAGAGAGATCTTTTAAAAATATAGGTCTGGGGACTTTCCTCACTGTCTTGGTTGAGAATCTACCCTTCCACTGCATGGGACCTGAGTTTGATCCCTGGTTGCAGAACTAAGATCTCCATGCTGCATGGCATGGCCAGGAAAAAAAAAAAAAAAAAAAAGTAATTCTGTTCTCCCTTCCTTGCTCTGACTGTTCTGGTGGGTTCCCGTTTCATTTGTAAGAAAATCCAAAGTTTAAATGGTTATTGGACTGAGAGACAGCTGGTATGGCAGGATCAGAATAAGGAAGAGAGTGACGGGGAGATGGACATGAGTAGGGGAAGTGTGGGGTGCAGAGTGAGGACTGTGGTTATGGCAGGAGATATATAACAACTCTTTACTGACTGGAGGATTTTTGCAGAAATTAACACGTCTGGCTGGCAGCTGATAAGTGAATATTAAAACATCTTCAGTAAATAATGTTTAGGTACAAAAGATGTATTAATACATCTCTGGCCAATAACATGATAAAGCTCCATGGAGCAGAGCTTTCCCCTACAAAACAGCTCTTTACTTTGGCCCCTTCCTTGAACGTGGTCTCCTTGTTTTATATTTAGCACTTTTAACTGGCTGTTTAGCTAACTTTGGGTTGTAGAAATCAGTACTTGCGTTAACATGGATAATCAGACTACCAGTGATTGAAAATCTGTATAGTAACTGTCACTGACGGTAGTGTAAGAAACCAGGCACTTGCATGTATTGGTGGGATGATAAACTGATGCAGCCTTTTTTGGGGGAGGGGGGCAGTTTGACAAAATCAAGGCTTAAAATATGTAAATCCTCTGATTCAATGATACTGCTTGTAATTTACCCGCCAGGAATAATAGTAATACTAATAAGGCATGATTTAGGATCCTCAAAGGCTGATCTAATTTAGCACTTAAAAGCCTTTAAGGCTTGTTTTTGGAGTGAAGTAATCCTTTCGTTTATTTATGGAATATTTCAGTGGCTTGCTTCTTGTTTCCTGATGAGAGATCCGTTTGCCCCGCTGCACAGACCTTTTGGTTACTTGTACTCAGCACGTTTCCTCCTGCCATAGGGCCTTAGTATGTGCTGTACCCTGTGCCTGGAACTCTTTACTAGTCCTTAGTTCCCAGCTCAAGTGTCACTTCTCTAAGGGAAGCCTTTCCTGAATTCCTGACTCCTATTACTTAAGCTCTTACAGCCCCATTCACGTATTTGTAGTCTACAAAGGTGTGATCTATTTATTTCCATGACTATTTCCTTAATGAAGTCTCTCAGTCATGTCTGACTCTTTGTGGCCCCATGGACTGTAGCCTACCAGGTTCCTCCCTCCATGGGATTTTCCAGGCAAGGGTACTGGAGTGGGCTGCCATTTCCTTCTCCAGGGGATCTTCCCGACCCAGGGATCAAACCCGGGTCTCCCGCACTGCAGACAGACGCTTTACTGTCTGAGCCACCAAGGAAGCCCATTTCCTTAATGTCTGTGTTCCCGCCTAAACTGTAAGCTCCACGAGGGTGTGATGTCTGCTTTTCATCTTGAGTGCCTGTCACGGTGCTTGGTGCAGAGTGGAACTCAGTAAACATTTGCCCAGTGAATGAAGCCTGGCCTTGTATCCATGGGCTGAATCAAGCTCCAGGCAATGCCATGGACTTTTGGAGTGGTTTTCCTTTGTTCACACTTAATGCAGTCAGGTAATGCAGTCTCCTTTGCTTTACTCAGAACAGACTTGCTCTGCATTAAAACAGGTCACTCTGAACACTCTCTTATTCTTGGGCTGTGGTTGCAGATGGGATGGTGTGAAGGTGCTTTGTTGTCTGTGCAGATGGCAGTCTTGGCGATGTTTGCTGTTTATTTTGAAGCCTAGACAGTTGTAGTTCTTTTGGTAACATTTTCTTCTTTTCCTCCTTTTGCTGGCATGTTCTGTAGATGGAGATAGAGCCAAAAAGAATGGGGGGGGGAGTAACATTGAATTTGAAGCTTATTCTATCTCAGGTAACGATTATGATGGAATTAAGAAGTTACTACAGCAGGTATGGTTTTTTATTCCTTGCATTTGAGTCTGCTCTTCTAAGAAATTCCAGGCCATTCAATATAAGTTCTGTCAGATTTCAGTTTTATTCTTTTAGAATTCCCATTCCTGCCTGCCTTCCTTGCCTGGAGGGAAGAATGCTTTTTTCCTTTCCCAGGGCTTACTCCCCTATTTGAGCCTCTACTCCCAGACCTCTTCCTCTGATGAACATATTTAAGTATTCTGTGTTCTAAAATGCCCTCCCTGTCATCTTTTAATTACTTGTGCTATTATTCAGTTTTTCCTCTAATTAATTTCTCAACTTTATGAGGTTGGAGGAATTCTCAGGTAATCCCCCATTTCACTGCTCTGCCATCTGGTGTCACAAGCAGCAGAGGGCTTGGTTCTCTACCCGTCAGAGCCTCCGGGGTCTGTGGCCTGATATCCCCGCTCCCCTCTCCTCCCTATCCTTCACCCTCCCAGCATGTCCTGAATTACCACTGACTGCCTCTTCTCACATCTCTGTGTCTTGACTTCTTTGATTTTTCGGCTTTTTCTTTGCTTTTGGGTTGCTTTTCTGGGTCATCTTCCTGGTCAACTCATTCGAAATTTCACTATTTTTATTTGCATATGGAAATGAGAAGTTTTATTAGAAACCATTCTTCGATTTTAATTTAAAATAATTTTTTTCCTCTTAGCTTTTTCTAAAAGCCCCTGTGAACACCGCAGAACTCACAGATCTCTTGATTCAACAGAACCATATCGGGAGTGNAAATTTCACTATTTTTATTTGCATATGGAAATGAGAAGTTTTATTAGAAACCATTCTTCGATTTTAATTTAAAATAATTTTTTTCCTCTTAGCTTTTTCTAAAAGCCCCTGTGAACACCGCAGAACTCACAGATCTCTTGATTCAACAGAACCATATCGGGAGTGTGATTAAGGTGAGCAGGACAGTAGTGTTTATTCTGATTAAATTAGCTCCGTATCCTAAGTTCCTTCTGATTTACAGCACACAGGCCAGAAACTCAGATTGGAAAGTATTACTGGCTAGCAGGCCATCTCGGCAATCCAGGGTTTTTAAATGCAGTGATCCAGGCAGTGGCAATGGGTGGTAGGGAGAGAAGTAGGCTGATTCAGAAGAGACTGGGGAGGTGAAATGTGACCGGGCTTAGTGAATGACCGGGTCTGAGAGAGGGGAAAGGAGTCGAAGAGGATTCCACAGGGTCTGTCTGGAGAACCACAGTCCAAGTGTGGAGGAGGATCAGGTCAGGAAGGGAACATGACTGTAGGTTTGTACATCTTGAGTTTGATTGCGTGTGATACATGCAAGGGAGCAGTGGGGCAGCAGCTGGAGTCTGGGGTGCTTTCAGCAGGTAAACGGTCACTGATGTCATGAGAGGGGTTGAGATTGCTCAAGGAGAGCGGGGACGGACTCTGGCTGCACCAGCGGTAGCTGAGTGAGTGAACTGAGTGGCAGAGCCTGCAAGGAGGCTCGGGAGTGGCAGGAGCGGGAAGGGGGGAAGCTTTGAGTGGGGTCCTGCAAAGCAGGGGGTGGCGTTTGGAGGAGGAGGGGCGGGCCGGGCCGAGTCCCGCCTCTGTGTGCACTCTCTGCTGGCTTTGTCACCTCTGTGGCCTGACAGGCTGCCCCACAGATTAGTGTCTGAGGACAGAACAGTCCTGCATGGTTCATGGAGCTGCACTTGGAACAGAGCTCTGTGCGGGCGGCTCCCGTTTGCTTCAGTCACAGTAGCTGGAGGGGCTTCAGCAGGGCTGGAGGATTTTCTTGCCAGGTGGCTCATTCCCTTGATTCCCCTGGGAGCCCAGCGGGGACTGTGGGCCTCCCTACCCGAGAGCTCCAGGCGGAAGTGCAGAGCACCATGGTACCGAGTCATTTGCAGCATCTGCCTGAGGAGCAGATGTGAAGGTCCTTGCAGGTTCAAGGGGAGGGTGCACAGACCCCCCTTGCTGGGAGGAGTGTCTAGGTCAGTGTCAGACGAGAACGTGGGATCGGAGAAAGGATGGGGACCACCTGTGGACGGCAGTCTGCCCGGTGACCTCACGTCCACGTGGCGCTCTGTCTGTGCGGGTGGTGCTGGTGTTCTTCAGAGCAGTGGGTGCACAGGGTAAGGTGGTACAGCTGGGTCTGGGACCAGCATGGGCTCTGTATGTGTAGCCGTCTGCATGAAGTCTTTTCTATATCCCCCGCACCTATCATCTAGCTTACTATAAAAAAAGCAAAACAGTTCCACCTCAGTCTAAGGTTCCACTCTAACATAATCACTGTCGGCCATCTCACTTTGTTTTCAAAGCCAAAATTCTTGAAAAAGATTCTGCGTTCAATTTCCACCTCCTTTCCTCTTGAACACCAAACACCTCAATCTGGCTTTTACCCCCGACTCTCCTGATGTCCTGAAACTGATGGGGTCACTAGTATCTTTGCACAGCAGACACTTTTCAGACCTGCGGCCAGCATGCAGAACCCCTGGCATGCAGAGTCAGGAGAACGAAAGGAGTGGCACCCCAGAGGCTTCCTCTCACGGGCTCAGTGGGGAGAAGCAGGCCACCTGCTCTGTCAGCAGGTAGATGTGAGCTCTCACTGATGAGTGTCCTGAGACCTGAGGGACACCAATGAGAAGCAGTCACTTTTATTTTGAAAAGTTTATTCTCTGGTTGGGGGATTCATCCTTTAAATGAATAATTACACAAATCTAAAGTACAATCAGGGCTTCCTTGGTTCCCACAGAGACACCTGAGGTGTCTCAGGGCCCAGACTTTTCCTTCTGAGGACAGGGACTGCCAGAATTTCTGGACCCTGTGGAAGTGGGGGGATTTGGACTGTTTAAGAGAAGGCATTTTCGAGGATTGTGGAGAGAAGGGGTGGGCTGTGCAGACCGCACATGCTTGCTCAGCTGGAGACTCAGGGCCCAAGAGGCTCGGGAGAGGTAAAGGGGTGGGCTGGGAGGAGGCCGGCCTCGGGTCAGGCAGGGCGGCTCCTGTGGGGGAGGCGGGTGGTGGTGGACGAGGCCGGGCTGTGGTGACCAGCAGATCCCGTGCTGCTACCTGGATGCCTGATGGCCTGTCGAGGAAGAGGGCTGAGCACGTTCCAGAGTGCTTGTTGCTTCTCAAGGAAGCACTTGGCGGGCTTCGCCTTGAGGGAGCCTTTTTCACTCTCCCTGCCGTGGGCCTGTGGGTACCGACAGGCTTCGCCACAGTGGCTGGGGGTCCACCGTCCGCTGTTGCTCTCAGGGGGCCCGGGCGGTCAACACAGCACGTTTCCCTCTGCTGCTTTCCCCTCCCCCCCGAGAGCAGGCGTGCCCTCGGGCCTCTCACCGGGACTGGTGGTCTCTCCTGAGCCGCCTTCTCATGTTCTCCTTTGTACCCTTTTGTTCTGTTCAGCCTAAGGCTTCCCTCCCTTTAGCACATCATTCGTTTGGGTGACCTAGGCCTTAGCGGCCCTGCCTGAGCCACCCTACCCTTCCGTGTTCAGTAGATGTGTTTTGTTGTAGAGCCTGGTCTCCCCCTTGCCTGAGGTCCCCTCATTGGCATGGTCAGCTCAGATCCAGGAGCCATGCCCCCTCACCATCCCCAGGTGCCAGGCCCCCCTGCAGCTCTGTCTGCTTTGACTTGGCCCCCGCAGGCAGTTCCACCCTGCTTTCTGTTCCTGCTGAGGCCCTGGCCGCAGGAGGCGCCCTGGCACTGCCGACTGCTCCTGTGCCTGGCTGAGTGGCAGTGCTGGGACCCCTTCCCTCAGAACAAGGTCAGGGACCCTCAGGGCAAGCCTGGGTCCCTGCTGTCCTTCGGGGGAAGAGCAGCAGCCTCATTTAATTCATTCAGCACATCTTCCCGAGGACTTAGTCTCTGCCAAACTCTGTGCTGGGGACTGGGGAAGCTGCGAGAGGAGTTTACAGCTTGTATGAGTGGACAAGCAGCAGGTGGAGCAAAGTGTGGCCGACGCGTTGAGTAGAACCGAAGCAGGAGATCAGAGTACGAAAGGGTAGGGCGGCTCAGGAGTCACGCACTCCAGCCTTGTGCTGCTCTTGCAGTTTCTTGTTTCCCCTCTCGCCCTCTTCTCTGCTCCTGCCCGTGCGCTGAGGCACTGTTCATCTTCATAGCAGCAGGTGGAGCAAAGTGTGGCCGACGCGTTGAGTAGAACCGAAGCAGGAGATCAGAGTACGAAAGGGTAGGGCGGCTCAGGAGTCACGCACTCCAGCCTTGTGCTGCTCTTGCAGTTTCTTGTTTCCCCTCTCGCCCTCTTCTCTGCTCCTGCCCGTGCGCTGAGGCACTGTTCATCTTCACCTGTGGTCATGACTGGCCAGTGCTCTGAAGCATGGGTTTTGGGTGAGACAGTGTTGTGGATGCACAAATAAGCCTGGGCGGCCTCCAGCATCACTTTGGAAAGAGACTAAAATGGTTTCCTTAATGAGGGCTTATCTGGTCTGGACTTAGAATACACTGAGCAGAACATCTTAAGAGTCAAGAAAGATACTGAGAGCAGAAAGAGATCACCCAGCCTGTAAGAAGAGGACAGAGTCAGGGAGGTGAAGTGATGGGAGCAAGGCTGCACAGGTTTAGTCCATGAGGCTTTGCTAAGGCATGACAGTAAGAGAGTTTTCATTTGAAATGTGAAAAGGTAAATGCTGCCTAGATTCCAGGACTTTGTACTGCACTTCTTCTCAACCAAAGGTAAAATGAGTATTTTCTTTTTTTTGAAACAGCAAACGGATGTTTCAGAAGACAGCGATGATGATGTGGATGAAGACGAGATTTTTGGTTTCATAAGTCTTTTAAATTTAACCGAAAGAAAGGTTGGTTTCATTGGGTGGCCATTAGAGTGGTTATGTTAGGGCAGAACCTAAAAAGTTAATTCTATTTAATCCTTGATGAAAGTGTGTTTTATATTAGACAAAGATACTAAATATAAGGACATGTGCTCTTGTGAAATCTTACTGTAATCCTTTTTTCAATATAAAGGTATTTTTGTTTCTCTTTGAATAATCTGTACCCAGTTAAAGTCACGTACTGCCTGTGGTATAGAGAATTGTCCTCTGAGTTTTGAAGAATGAGTTTTCTGATGTTGGTGTGGACACAGCTGTTTTTGCTGTCTCTCCACCTATTTTCTTTGATTCTGAGTCTTCACTGCTTCCTGAAATTGAGGACACTCACATGTCTTTGTATTTTCATTCATTTTTATTGACTCATTGATGGGTTCTAGTTAAAAAAAAAACCCAGGGGGTTTACCCTCCTTAGAATAAGATGCAGGCTACACTTTAATTTTTAAGTGAACTTTTCAGATACTTTTGTCTTATGAGACGGACTAGAGTTTCTATCCCAGTATGTCTGAGTTAGTATAAGCTCCTCTGACCAGTGAGTATGGGCTAGTAAATAACCAGGTGTAGTTACTTTTGAAAAATAATCAACACAATCAGACTTGTAAAGTGAAAGTTGCTCAGTCGTGTCCGACTCTGTGCGACCCCATGGACTATACAGTCCGTGGAATTCTCCAGGTCAGAATGCTGGAATGGGAAGCCTTTCCCTTCTCCAGGGGAGCTTCCCAACCCAGGGATCAAACCCAGGTCTCCTGCATTGTGGGCAGATTCTTTACCAGCTGAGCCACCAGGGAAGCCCAAGAATACTGGAGTGGGTAGCCTATCCCTTCTCCAGTGGATCTTCCTGACCCAGGAATTGAATCAGGGTCTCCTGCACTGCAGGCAGATTGTGTACCTACTGAACTATCAGGGAAACCCGAAGACTTGTAAGGTTTTTTTTTAGGCTTTGGCAAGAAACCGCACTTATCTATAAGATTCTAAAAAGTGATAGCTCTCACGTTTATGTTTTCTCCTGTGGGTGATGGCCTGTGATAAAGAGTGAGCCTTCTCTTTGCTTTCTAGGGTACCCCTTGCGCTGAGCAAATTAAGGAATTGATTCTGCGTCTCTGTGAGAAGAATTGTGAGAAGAGCATGGTTGAGGAGCTGGACAGGCTTTTCAACGACACCGCCAGGCCTGTGGGCTTTCTGCTGAGTGAGAGATTCATTAACGTTCCTCCACAGATCGCACTGCCCATGCACCAGCAGCTTCAGTAAGAGACTGGAAAATGCCTTTCAACAGGCGGCTTTCCCCCAAGTAGATTCAGAAATGGAGGCTTTCCCCCAAGTAGACTCCAGTGGAATATGTTGGGTTAAGCACGTGTTGGGGGAGTGCCTGAGAGATGTATGTGTTACTAATAATAGGATTTTTAATAGTTTTAATTCCTTAGGACTGTTGTGACAATAGTCTTAATAATCATAAAGATTTAAATGGTATAAAAATTAGAGTTTCATCTACACTTTAACGCCCATTTGATGAGTTTTTCACCTGCTTCAGAGATAGGATTTCTATTTCACGAATGAAATGTAAATAATTACAATAACAAAACAGTAAAATTCCTAAATTTCATTGGGATATTCTGTGATGTGGGGAAGGCAATGGCACCCCACCCCAGTACTCTTGCCTGGAAAATCCAATGGACGGAGGAGCCTGGTGGGCTGCAGTCCATGGGGTCACTAACAGTTGGACAGACTGAGCGACTTCACTTTCACTTTTCTCTTTCATGCATTGGAGAAGGAAATGGCAACCCACTCCAGTATTCTTGCCTGGAGAATCCCAGGGATGGGGGAGCCTGGTGGGCTGCCATCTATGGGGTCACACAGAGTCGGACACGACTGAAGTGACTTAGCAGCAGCAGCATTCTGTGATGAATGCAACCATGGCCCTGATACTGCCTCTCGAGCGACTCAGGGTTTACTGTTTTGCTTTAATGCAGGAGCTTTAAGTTTACAAGAGCATCTTAAATGTACGGAGAGATAAGAATTGGTATTGCCTGTGCTTTGACATAGAGGAGGATGAACTTACAGGTGGACACCCAGGCTTTACAGAGTATTATTTCTCAGAGGTCAGGGTACATCTCTGTGATTTCCCTGGAAATAGCTGGTGCAAATGTGACTATAGTTTGAAACCTTTTGATTTTCCATTTTTCCTTATACAATTGCTTTTTAGTTTTGCTCTTTGTCCCTTGCCCCCTCCCCTTAGCTGCTACTCATACTGTACTTGCGGTGCCTGCCTGTTTGACTTGTTTTTTTTCCTGATCAGCTGGAGCTCATGTTTGTTTGATTTCAGCTTTCTCCTGATCCCGTGAAAGAAAGCCAATGTGGGTTGTTTTGAGTTTCTTTACATTTTTGTTTAGCCAGATATACGGGGTTATGTATGATTTAAAGGAAGGAAGGAAAGAGTTAAGGTTTCATTGCTGTCTCATTGATGTGGTAGTTCAGGGCATCTGTCTGGCCATTTCTGGCAGGCCAGAAATAAGTCCCAGGTGCCAGTGAATGGAGACTGTAGAGGTCACCTGCTGTTGAGGGCACCATGATGGCATCGGTCAGTTAAATGTTTTAGAAAATCCAGATTCGTAGGTATTTTTAACAGAGCAGTGATGTTGTGTGAACTTGAGACTCATCTGTTAAGTTGCTGTGTATCTACAACTTAGAGTGCTAATCTGCGAGTCACCATGCGATATATCATAAAAGGGGCTGCCATAATCAGCTGAAGTGCATCTGGCTGCTTTAGAAGCGTCCAGATCTAACGTCTGTCGGTTAAGCCTGTGTCACCACAGAACTCCGTGAAGTGGTTTTCTCTGCGCTGGTTTGTCCACGGATCTTGTCTGGCCCAGCAAGCAAACCCTGTGTCTGCGTGTGTGTACCTCGTAGGAAAGAGCTAGCAGAGGCACACAGAGCCAGCAAGCCGGGTGCGAAGTGTCACTTCTACCTTCTGATCAGCAAGACGTTTGTGGAAGCAGGAAGAAGCAATGCCAGGAAGAGACGGAGCAGGCAAAAGAAAGAAGAGTTAATGTTCGCAAATGCGGAAGAAGAATTTTTCTACGAGGTAAGACTGTCCTGTTCCGTCTCTTTGTTTAAATGTAAATAAGGATTTTCTTAATCAGGATTTCTTGTTCTCTCACTTTATGCCTAAGTTTATGTGTGGCCATTCTGTTTTTAAACCTCCGTATCTACAGCGCCTCGGAGCTAATAACAGAGTGGGTAGGAGGTGATTATCAAGCCGATCACACTGATGGTTGGCCATTTACAGTGTGCTTACTATGAGGTCTTCATTCTCCCACCGCTCTGGAAGGTGGGCATTAGCCTGGTGCACAGAGGGGGCCATGGAGCCACTGCCTGGTGGATGTGGAAGGCGGGGTGGGCCCTGAGCCCCTGCTGCTGGCTCCCACGCCGCCCTGTGCCCTGGGACCTAGAGGTCATGCCCCTGGCGGGACTTTCCCTGTAAACTTGTGCCCGTGACAGACAGATGCCAGAGCGTATACTTCCTCATGCTGCCTGCCTCAAAAATGTTAAGTCTCTGAGGAGGACATATTTTCCTAGATTGGATGACATCACTTATTTTAAAAGGCGTCCACTGAAGACAAAAGCACTATAGATTGAGCTCTGTCCTTGTTTTTCAGGAAGTAAATAAGTGAAAATTGTTTAAAATGTGTGCCTCAGCACTTGAGGTAGGCAGTGTCAGCGACGAATGTGCGGGTATTCTAAAATGGCTTGGTCACGCAGACTTACTGTCCTCACATGAAGCTTTATGCCAAGGAAGCAGCTGGAACAGTGCTAAGACTAGCCTCACGGTTCTTCTCATTAACTGTCAAGTTATGAGTCTTAATTTCACTTGTGTATCCCAAGATTATTTTGAGAATCAAATGGGCCTGTGAATATGAGTGACTTCAGAATTATCAAGGTGAAAGGAGGTGAAATTGAGTCGCTCACTCGTGCCCGACTCTGTGCGACCCCATGGTGTAGCCCTCCAGGCTCCTCTGTCCATGGGGTTTTCCAGGAATTCTGGAGTGGGTTGTCATTCCCTTCTCCAGGGGATCTTCCCAACCCAGGAATCGAACCCAAGTCTCCTACACTGCAGGCAGATTCTTTACCCTCTGAGCCACGAGGGAAGCCAGGGTGTTATCACTCAGCTGCTTGTTCACCTCCTAGAAGTAGGACGCGTCCACCCACTCTTCACGCAGGTTAGAAATCTTGGGGGGTGCTTTGTAACGTCTGCCTGACTGTCCCATTTGAGCTTCCTTTTAACTGTCAGCCTTATTACATTTACCACACTATTGCATTTCTTATTGATTAAACGAGTTTTGCCTTCAGCTTTTGTGAATTTTAAATTTATGGTTCTTTGGTTTAGAAGGCAATCCTGAAGTTCAGCTACTCAGTGCAGGAGGAGAGCGACATGTGTCTGGGAGGCCGATGGTCCTTTGATGATGTACCAATGAAGCCCCTGCGAACTGTGATGTTAATTCCAGGCGACAAAATGAATGAAATCATGGAAAAACTGAAAGAACATCTCTCTGTCTAACCCTTCTCCCATGGACCGTGGTGGGCTGGCTTCTGCACGGCTACCAGAAGACTTGGTGGAGGCTTACCGAAAAACTCATGACTTTATTCAGATGAAGGTCCTCTACAAAAAGTAGGGTTCTGTCACCCGTGTCTGCGACACAGTCACAAAACATCTTTGCTTTTTTAAAATTTTGGTCAAATTAAGAATGGTTAAGAACTTTTCCAAGAAGAAGAAAAACCATGGGGTAGTAATTTAAGGAACTCAATAAAAACTTCTATCTTTAGTTTTTAAATAACACACAGCGTTCTTCCTCTCAGGACTCCGTGTGGCCTGTGGCGCCTCGTCCGTGCTGCCCCGGTGGGCCGGCCGCCGCGCCGCCTTCGGGGCAGGTATTGCACATCGGGCTTCATGGACGCTCCGCAGCGTCACTGCACACTGCACCTCTGTTCAGTAGGTTCAGGGCACTTGTCACATATCTGCTCCTTTTTCGTTGCTGAAATAGGCGATAGGTGATCCATGACTTGCTGTAGAATATCCTTACTTTCACTGGGAGGCAGATTACTGAAATAGTATTGTGGTGCCAGTTGCATGAATCTGTTTAAAACAAAAAATTATTAGTGGTGAGAGATTACCAAGCAAACATGACTGGACCCTTCCCAGGCCTGGGGAGTCTGCCTCCAGAATCTTGATTAGTCTGAACTTCTCAGCGGCCCAGTCTGCCTTTGTAGGATGAGTACTTTGTGGTTCTCGTAGGACCAGTCCAGCTGCATTTCTAGGAGAAGCTGGTTTCTCTCTGTCACTCTAACCACCGGGGAGACTGCTTTTTCCCCCAAGGCCTTCACAGTTCTGCAGCAGGTCAGATCAGGTGCTCGGGAGAGCTTGGTGTGTGGNATATCAACAACCCCATCTGTCCTACACCGAGGCATTAACTTCCCACCGTTTCAAAAAATGAACATTTGTGAGTGATGTGCTTTACATTTTTGCCATCTCCTTGGCTGTTTACCAAATCTGTCTCCTCCCCTCCTTCTTTCCTGAGGACAAGATGAGTGACAGAGGACGTAGGGTCATAACTCAGCAAAGAAGCTTCCCCTCTTTTCAGGGACTTCTGGCTGAGCCTGATCCCCATGTGCTGTGATGTGTGAGTTTCACACACCAGGTGCTCTGCAGCTTCTGGACCATATAAGACTCCTGTGACTCAAGAGTGTTTTTCAATCCTGGATACATTTCTGCTATGGCAACAGTCCTAAAGACATGGCTTAAGGTTTATCCTGGGCTGTGACCTCATCCTTTTTTTTTCACGTTGTATTTGTAAACATTTCAGGATGACAGTTGACAACAAGGTCCTGCACAGGAGGAAGACCGTTGTGCAAAGAGACTCAGAAACAGGAAAGACTCACTCAAGTTCACTGGCCTTTCCCAGATGTACATCTTCTGGTCCTCAGGCATAAAAAGCTGGATTAGCTGACTCTTTTTCCAAAGAAACTGAGGAAAACAGATGTGCTGAAGACATCTACAAGGCTTAGTGGAAGTCAGGAAACAAACAAGCAAACAAAACACTACTTTTTTTTTGGTAGGGTCATGTAGAAATCCCCAGTATAAGGGGATTTATATTGTCTAAAAATATCCCCAATATAAGGATACTTTTTAACACATGTGGAAATATTACACAGCTTTTTCAATATAGGTGAAGGGAAGTCTGCAGGGGTGATTTCAGGAAACAGTTTCTTAAATTTTAAAAACAGATGCAAGGAAGACATTGTCTCCCCCAGTCCTCCAGCATTCCTAGATATTGGTGGGTAAAGATGTGATGCATGGAGCTATAGCAGTCATCGTGTGATAGTAAGGAGAACTAATAAACATACAGATGGTAGAGCAGAAAGACAGAAAGAACTTTGATCTTCATTACACTTTGAGTGACTGAATAATCCAGCCTTAAACTTCTTCCCTTCTGCAACTCTTGTCATGTGAAATTACAGGGATTTTTAAAAGAAAAATATGTTTGGCATAAGATCAGACTTATATGTGCTTGAGAAAAGCATTTTCCAACTTTTTTATTGAAGTAGAGTTGATTTGAAATATTTTATTAGTTTGAGGTGAATAACATAGTAATTAAATATTTTTTATAAGTTATACTCCGTGCAAGGTTATTATAAATATTGACTATATTGCCTGTGCTGTAGATTATATCCTTATAAATTGCTTAGTTGATACCTAGTAGTTCCTACCTTAGTCCCCTCGTAGTTTCCGCCTCTCCCACCACCATCTCCCCTCAGGTAAACCACTAATTCTTTGTATCTGTGGATCTGTCTCTATTTCATTATATTTTTGTTCTTTTTTTGTATTTTTTAGATTCTGCATATCAGTGAAAACTTACGGTATTTGTCTTTCTCTGGCTGACCTTTTTCACTAAGTATAAATACCCATCAGGTTCATTCATGTATCTCAAAATGCAAAATTTCATTCTTTTTTTTTTATGGCTGAGTAATATCACATCTTTATTCATTCATCTGTCAATGGACAGCTAGGTTGCTTCCATAACTAGGAATATTAGGAAGCAACCTAGTTAATAGTTCCTAGAATCATTATCAATAGAGAATAATGCTGCTATGAATATTGGGGTACATATATCTTTTCAAACTACTGTTTCTGTCTTCTTCAGGTATGTACCCACAGTGGTATGCTGGACAGGGTGGTGGTTCTGTTTGTACTTTTTGAGAAACCTCCATACTGTTTTCCACAGTGACTGTACCAACTGATACTCTTACCAGCAGCGTTCAAGTTCTCTTTTCTCCACATCCTCACCAACACCGATTACTTCTTGTCTTTCTGACGAGAGCCATTCTGACAGGTGTGAGGTGGTATATCATTATAGTTTTGATTTGATCAGGGCAAACCCCTGAGGATAATCCATGTTGAGCATCTTTTCATGCGCCTGTTGGTCATCACTATGTCTTCCTTGGAAAATCATCTATTCAGGTCCTCTGCCCATTTTTTAAAACGTCTGACATTTTGATATTGAATTGTGTGAGGTCTCTATGTTTGGGGGTATTAAACCTTTATCAGATGAGCTGTGTGCTTAGTCGCTCAGTTGTGTCTGACTCTTTGCAACCTCGTGGACTGTGGCCCACCAGGCTCCTCTGTCCGTGGGATTCTCCAGGCAAGAATACTGGAGTGGGTTGCTATGCCCTCCTCCAGGGGATCTTCCAAACCCAGGGATCGAACCCAGGTCTCCCTCAATGCAGGCAGATTGTTTACCGTCTGAGCCACCAGGGAAGGCCAGGTTATCAGATGAATCATTTGAAAATATCTTCTCCCATTCAGTAGGTTGCCTCTGTCTTTTGTTGATGGTTTCTTTTGTTGTGCAAAAGCTTTTTACGTTTAAGTCAATTGAGTTGGGCTTTCTACTAAGCGTAACTAAAACCTTCTAAGATGATTCAGTCATATGTACAATCAGTTTTCAAAGGTTTGCACCAATCCTTCCCCTGTCAGCAATGTGTTGATGTGTCAGTTTCTTTGGAATCTTAATTGAGGCTGTGTGCAAGCTCAGCAGCATCCCCATGTATGTGTATCTGTGTGTGTGTGTGTGTACACATGCATCCTTTTAGGGAGTGCATATTTAGCCTTTACTAAATTAAATTGGCTAAATTTAAAATAGTACCTCTTTACTATTTTTCACTGAACTTAAAGTAAACTGAGCTGAAAACAAGATTTCCATTTTGAATACATTCTCTTCCATCCCCCCTTCAGATCTTTTTATCCCATCTCTGTGAATGTACCATGACCCACTTAGGTGCCCCAAACTAAAGCTTGGGCATCTTCCCTATCTACTGCTTTCCCTTTACATTCTCCATTTAATCCATTTCCAAGTCACTTTTGTTTCATTTGGTACTTTTTACTCCATCCCTAACACCTCATCTTCTTCACTCATCCTTTCTTCTGAATTCCTAAAATAGTCTCCTAACAGATCTCCTCCGCCGGTCATCTCAACCTCTTTTGCAACCCACCTTCTATACTTCTTTCTAGCTATCCTGGATGGATACAGGTCTTAACATGTCACTCCCTTTCTGAAGTCGGATCATGTGATCTGATTCTCACTTGGTATTTAAGGCACCATGTAGTCCTCCTGTTCATTTTCCTCCGATTCTTTTCTCCCACCATCTTGAATACAAGTTCAGTTCAGTTCAGTTCATTTCAGTCGTTCAGTCGTGTCCAACTCTTTGCAACCCCATGAACCACAGCACACAAGGCCTCCCTGTCCATCACCAACTCCCGGAGTTCACCCAAACTCATGTCCATTGAGTCGGTGATGCCATCCAACCATCTCATCCTCTGTCGTCCCCTTTTCCTTCTGCCCTCAATCTTTCACAGCATCAGAGTCTTTTCAAATGAGTCAGCTCTTTGCATAAGGTAGCCAAAGTACTGGAGTTTCAGCATCAACATCAGTCCTTCCAGTGAACACCCAGGACTGGTCTTCTTTAGGATGAACTGGTTGGATCTCCTTCCAGTCCAAGGGACTCTCAAGAGTCTTCTCCAACACCACAGTTCAAAAGCATCAATTCTTCGGCGCTCAGCCTTCTTCACAGTACAGCTCTCACATCCATACATGACCACTGGAAAAACCATAGCCTTGACTAGACGGCCCTTTGTTGGCAAAGTAATGTCTCAGCTTCTTCATATGCTATCTAGGTTGGTCATAAATTTCCTTCCAAGGAGTAAGTGTCTTTTAATTTCATGGCTGCAATCACCATCTGCAGTGATTTTGGAGCCCCCCAAAATAAAGTCTGACACTGTTCCCACTGTTTCCCCATCTATTTTCCATGAAGTGATGGGACCGGATGCCATGATCTTAGTTTCTGAATGTACAGCTGCCTAAAAGCCATGTCATGTCACATCTTCTTCTTTTGACCAGTTTTCTCTTTCTTGAACGCCTTTACCTAATTGCTTGAAAAGTCAACTTGGACATTACCTCTTCAAGAATGCAGTGCCCCTTACCTTCATCTGTGCCACTACTACGTTTATCTCCGTCACCGTCTTTTCCTTTACTAGATCGTGAGCAGGGATTATGGTTTATTTCCTAGCTCACACTAATAATAATGCTAATTATAACAATGACAGCATTTATATAATGAAAGTAATATTTGCAAAGGTGCTTCTTACATGTTTAATTTAACTGATTAAGTTATTTGATTTAACTCTCATATCTGCCTTATCAGGTAAGTTACTACTATGATTATTATGCTCAATTTTTATCTGGGAAAAATGGAGGTACAGAATGATGAAGAAAATTTCCCGAGTTACACCATTGCTATGGAGAAGGCAATGGACCCCATTCCAGTACTTTCGCCTGGAAAATCCCATGGATGGAGGAGCCTGGTGGGCTGCAGTCCATGGGATCACTGAGAGTTGGACACAACTCAGTGACTTCACTTTTACTTTTCACTTTCATGTATTGAAGAAGGCAATGGCAACCCACTCCAGTGTTCTTGCCTGGAGAATCCCAGGGACGGTGGAGCCTGGTGGGCTGCTGTCTATGGGGTCACACAGAGTCAGACACGACTGAAGCGACTTAGCAGAAGCAGCACACCATTGCTAAGAGATAGAGCGAGGCTCTGAACTCAGGCAGTCTCACTCCAGAGACTTCATTTTTGTCCATGCTGATGGATGGATTCTCTGGTTGTTTGATGAATGTCTTGTTGATGGAAGCCAAGGCAGGATGGGTAGCTTGGAGAGATGCTTCTGACACTTCCAGCCCATGTGTACCTCTTGAAGGAGGCAGGATGGGTAGGCTGGTGTAGGGTCCTCTTCCCACTTAAAGCTTTCTCCTGATGAACTTCCACAACAGAATCTTCTTTGATTCCACAATGAGGCCTGTATCTTCCTCTACTCTCTAATCCTTTGAATACTGTGTTTCCTTTCTCAGGACATACTCTGGTATCTTAAGAGCATAATAATAGTAATAATAATGTTGATGATTCCTTACATTTACTGATTTTTTTTTTAATTTTAGATACTCCATCCTCTTGTCAAGAAATTTTGAGCAAGAAGTCTTAGTGTTTGCGTTCATGTCATATAGCTGCTTAGCCCTACTGCTTGCTTGCAAGCTGCTCCTCTTGCTACGATCAGGACAGAAAAGCTATTAGCTCCTTCTCTGACTGCTCGCAGCCCACCACCCCTGAAAACCTCTTCTTAACTCCCCTTCCCACGACCACCCCCATCCCGCACCCATGGCAGCTATGGTGTCATGGAAAGAGAGCGAGTCTAGGAGCCTGAAGACCTTGTTCATGGGTTAATCGCTGTGTAACCTTCAGGAAATCATTTTGTCTTGCTGAGCCATGGGTGCTGCATCTTTTAAATGCAAGTGACAATTGCTTCTGCCTCACAAGGTTACCTCCTCTGGGGTTCTTCTCTGACCCCATCATCTTGGGAAGGAATTAACCTCCCCTTCATATGAATACTTAGCTGCCTTGTTCAGGCTTTGTGTGCCACACTCCGTTGTAATTATTAGCTTATTGATACCATCTACTACACTGTTAATGTCTCAAGAACAGGGACTGGCTCATAGCTGTCTTTGGGTCCCTGCTTCCTGAATTTCCACAGTGACCACGGCCTTTCTCTTGAGCTTCCCATATGGAGTTCCATCTCATCCTAACAGCCATCCAAGACATCCATTTGGATCCAAAATCACTTGAGTACAAATGAATGGGAAAACAAACATGGAACCCCATCAGTCTTAAATAGGAGACCAGGAAACATTCCTGGTTGTGGTCTTCAGTCATTGTCCCATCCAATAATAATAAAGAGGTCATCCTGCATCTAATGCTGATGAATATGGTAGGACTTCTGCTTATGACGTGGCCAAAATACAGCACTGTGCACGGTGTCTTAATTTCTACAGCAGAACTTGCACAGGGGGATGAACTGTGACTTGGTTTTCGGTGGAATGGCTCTGCGTAAGGGACTCCATGGAGATGCATTATTGAGAGATTCTGAACTTCTAGAATGTGTGGTAGTCAGTGATTTTTTTTTTTTTTTTGATAATACTCTTTCCCACCCCCTTCTTCATCTCACAGTCTATTATGGCTCTGAGGTTAGGAAACTTGTTTGGGCTGAATATTGTTTGGAATGTCAAAACAAGCATGCATATTTTAATGATTAAGTTGATCCCTTTCTATGAGGCTACCACTCATCTGGATATTTTCACCTCAGAGTGTGAGGAAATGGATCTCGGAGTGTGTGTACTTCCTACCTTCAAAGGGAAGAGGAGAGAGAGAAGACGGTCTAAGTGTCAGGAAGAGGAATGACTGCTCCAGATGCGCCCTTTGACTCCATTTCCTGCTCCTCAGCAACCCTCTGGAGAGTATGCTCAGGGAGCTCTCCCTCTTCCTGTGAGGCCAGAGATGTTTCTAGTTTTAAGGCTGTTGTGGATGACATGTCTGGGCAAGCATGTGGAAAAACCACAGAGAGACAGAGGAGGAAAGAAAGAAAGCTGGGCAAACTCAAGAGCACCTTCTGCAGGGCTTCTGTCAAGCCTGAGGTGAATATCGCCACCTCCTCCTCCTCCCTCTCCAGTGGCACAGCCCACTTTCCCCTCTGTGTTTGCCTTGTGGCAAGTCCTTCTGCTATAGAGAAGGGGAGGCAAGTTGCCCTGTAAGAGGGGCTTCTCCCAAGTGTCAAGACTTCTCTGAGTTCAGGTCTGAAAGAGAGAGAGTGTGTCCCTTCCTGACGGGGGTGATCTCAAAGGCCAGAAAGCCGTGGCCTCCATCCTGTGAGGGTGTGTGTGCTTGCTCACTGGGTGTGTTGAGGATAACCTTTCTTCAGAGCCACACCCTGTGATCTTTGGATCTGGGCACCAGACCAGCCCACGTCAGAGAGTGGGCAGCTCTGTCCCTTTTTCAAGACACATCAGACTTACAGGAAGATTTCTTCCCAAGGTGATCATATCTTCCTCTTACCTGCGATGAACCCTGTCTGAGCCAGGCTTCCTTCAGCCAAGTTCCTAGTGCCATCTTGACACAGAGGAGGCCCATGTGTGCTTACCAGTGATTCTCAGCCCTGGCATATGCAGCAGCCTCATCCAGATTCCAGCAAAGAGGAATTGGCAGGGCATGAATAAGGGCAGAAGGTAATTGAGGAGCTGGGGCTGGTTTTAAGGCAGGACAGAGCCCAGCTCCACGAGCTGAGCTGGAAGGAATTTGCTGTCTGTGCCAGGTGTCATAAAGAGCTGCTGAGCTGGTCGAGCTCACCCGTGCTCGGGAGTGAATCAATCAGGTGAACTGGGACTCCGGCTCGGCTACAGACCATGAGCTAATGCGGACTCTACTGCAGCAAGCCAGTGCCAAGGGCCCGGAGCCGGCTGCAGGAGGCCGGAGAGCTGAAGCAGCAAATGCCTGGAGCCAGCAGGGAGAGACCAAAGGGGATCTGGGGTGAGGGTGGCTTCCAGCAGCTGTGTTTCCATGCTCATCACCACTGGGCATATTAGGGGCACTAACTGTGGAGCCGGAGAGCTGTTACAAGCAGACCAGATATGTTCAAGGGGGTTCTGACGATACTTAGACTGGTGTCTGCGATTGAATAGACACAAAAGTATGATGTCCAGAGAAGAAATAAAAAGAAAGCAGAGAATGAAGGAAGCTGATTGGCTGATCCCACCTGTTACCTCAGCAACTTGTCCATACTATTTTATCCAGAGAGTCTTTATCACAGAGTGATAAATCAATAAATAAGAATCTCTTGTTTATTGAGCTGTTACTATGTGCAAGCACTCTTAAGGGAATTTGATCTACATCATTTCATTTAATCCAGACTCAGTAAGGTCAAATATCTTCCCCAAAGATATATAAATGTGTGTGTAAGTGTATATGTGTGTAAACATGTAACTATTGAACAACAATCAAGTTTCAAATCCCATTCTCCGTGACTTCAAAGACAACATGCCATGAAGTTTCCTATTTTAAAAGCAGATACTTTATAAGAATTTTTCAAATTAAGCAACTATTGCAGTGATGGTCAAGAAAATAAAATTAACTAGTCACCCAGTTTGGAAATTTAAAAAAGAATGTTTCCCCAGGAACCAAAGAAAGGGATATACATTGGCCATATGGTCACAGATTGAAGTTTTCCGTTTTCTCTCCTTATAATAGCCCTGGCAGACAGCTAATAAGAAAAACATATTGCAGAAAGAATGTACTCTTCTCTCAAATCACATGGTACAGATTTTTGGTAGCAGCAGAGTTTGCTGAAAACAAAAACAAGTAATAATCTGGCAGTAGGTAAATTCAGCCCCTCTCATGCTGGGGGCAAAATACACTGAGAGATTTATGAGTTTATCCTCTAAAGACTGACCTTATTTAAAAAAAAATTGAGGACGGAGGCATGGAGACAGTGATTGTCCTCTCGGACAACACTTGAGTTCATCAGATGCCATGTCCCCCTATGTCCCCCTCCAGGTCAGACTGTTCACTTGATGGAATCATTTGAGATTGTTCTGGATGGATAGATGAACATTCATATCATCTATAGAAGGGGAGACAGGCTTCACTACTACCTTTTTTTATTATAATATTTCCAACAAGAAAATATTCAAGTCAGTCTAAAGAAAGGAAATCAACTTTGAACACAAACAGTGGGAAAAATCACTCTTCACAGTAGAAAAACTCCAAGCTCCTACACTCCGCTGGCCCTCTGTTTTCTTTCATTTAAATCAAGGTAAGAAGCTGGGAAGTACAGCTCCTTAGAGGGGCATGGAATCCACTGTGCCTTTTAACAGAGCCGTCCAACACCAAGTGAGTTCAGATTTTTCAGCCTCTTTGGTATTCCTCACCAAAGCAAGAGCAGAACAGACAGCTGGTGTGCTCAGTTCTGTTGAACCTACAGGCTTACTCTTCTGCTGAGAAATTAGCAAGCATCATATGAATGCCTCTCCTCCACTCTCCTGTCTCCCATGGGTCGTTTTTCCTTTGCAACAACGCACTGTAAGCGCTGTGTTCAGCAAGTCATTTAAAAAGTAATTCTAAAGTATCGAAGTTTGTGCATAGTTTATTTGCAAAAAGTAAATCTGAACATGTTGAAAGTTACCTTTTGAAATATCACTTGTTCATAAAAACGTTAACTGAGCTGCTGCGTGTGTGTGTTAGTCACTCAGTTGTGACTAACACAGAAGTCCAACTCTTTGCAGCCCCATGGACTACAGCCTGCCAGGCTCCCCTTTGTCCAGGGGATTTCCCAAACAAGAATACTAGAGTGGGTTGCCATTTCCTTCTCCAGGGGATCTTCCTGACCCAGGGATCGAAACAAGGTCTCCTGAATTGCAGGCAGATTCTTTACCATCTGAGCCTCCAGGGAAGCCCACAATGTCTGCTGGTGGACTTAAACTCCATCCTAACATTCAACTTTCTGACTGAGTTACCGTCTGGCCCAGCAGTTCCACTCCGAGGTTCATACCCAAGAAAAGTGGAAACGTGTTCACACGAAAATCTGTACAAGGATAGTCAAATAGTCATAGCAGCGTCATTCACCATAACCCCAAAGTGGAAACAACCCAAACAGCCATCACAGATGAATGGATAAACAAACTAGATATGTCCAGACAATACACTTCTCTTAAGCAGTAAAAAAATTACTGATACACGCTACAACATGATTGAACCTTGAGAACATTATTATGCCAAGTGAAACAAGCTGGATACAAAAGGCCATATATTGTATGACTTCATTTATATGACATATTCCGAATTGGCACATCTCTAGAGATAGATAGTAGATTAGTGGCTGCCTAGGGCTGGAGGAGATGAGGAGTTGACTGATAATGGGTCCAGGGTTTCTTTTTAGGGTAATAAGTATGTTCTGGAATTAGGTGGTCATGTGGTGATGTCTACACAACTTGTGAATACATTAAAAGCCACTGAATTGTGGTTCAAAAGGGCAAATTGTTTGGTATGTTAATAATCTCTCAATAAAGAAAAAGTATCACTCACATCATAAAGATGTGTGTATACCTTGCAGCCTCTGAACACAATGAAGCACAGCAGCTCCTGATCATGGGACCTGTGTCATCCATCATGCACTTGATGAGACAGCAGAGCACTGAGGTTAAGAATATAATCTCTAAAGCCAGTTCATCTGGGTTCAAACTCTGAAACTGTCACATGCTGGCTATATGAGCAAGTTACTTAACTTCCCTACAGTTCAGCTTCCTTGCCTGCACAGGGGAGGTTCTAATTAGCCTCTTAGAGTAACAATAATTAAGTTGGCTAATATGTGAAGTGAAAGTCGCTTAGTTGTGTCTGACTCTTTGTGACCCTATGGACTCTACAGTCCATGGAATTCTCCAGGCCAGAATACTAGAGTGGGTAGCTGTTCTCTTCTCCGGGGCATCTTCCCAACCTAGGGATCCAACCCAGGTCTCCTAGATTCTTTACCAGCTGAGCCACTAGGGAAGCCCAAGAATACTGGAGTGGGTAGCCTATCCCTTCTCCANCAGAATACTAGAGTGGGTAGCTGTTCTCTTCTCCGGGGCATCTTCCCAACCTAGGGATCCAACCCAGGTCTCCTAGATTCTTTACCAGCTGAGCCACTAGGGAAGCCCAAGAATACTGGAGTGGGTAGCCTATCCCTTCTCCAGCAGATCTTCCTGACCCAGAAATCAAACTGGGGTCTCCTGCATTGCGGGTGGATTCGTACCCCCTGAGCTACCAGGGAAGCCCAGTATGTGAATAGTGGGGTGTTATCTATCACAATGATCATCACCACCATCACTCACCATCATCATCATCTCAAGTGTCCCAGTGGGAACAATGTGGGAACCATATCTTGTACAGTTACACAATCAGCATTTATTTCTTAGTCACTCATCACTCTTGATATATATCCAACTTTATTTATGAACCACATAATAAATAAATTGAATAATTAAATTATAGTTGAACTTCCCTCATGGCTCAGTGCTAAAGTATCTGCCTGCCAAGCAGGAGACCTGAGTTCAATCCCTGGGTCGAGAAGATTCTCTGGAGAAGGAAATGGCAGCCCACTCTGGTATTTTTGACTGGGAAATCCTGTGGACAGCGGTGCCTAACAGGCTACCGTCCATGGAGTTGCAGAAGAGTCAGACACGACTTAGCAACTAAGCAACAACAAAAACGATGGATAAATGATTGACTTAATATTATTTATGAACCACATGACCTGGCTACAAATTAACTGAGAGCAAGTTCCTGCATTCATCTTTCATCCTTTCCATTTGTTTTATATTCCCCAGAATCCAGCCCAGAGCTGGCTCCTCCTATTTCATCTGTTTTACCGAGATAGGCTTTCAAGCCCAAGACAGGCATTAAAGGAATGGCGAGGCTCCTCAATGACAAACTCATGGGTTTAATTGCATTTCAGGAAACCTCAGTGGTGTTCTCAACTCTGGGTTCTTCCTTAGGGTGTTGTAGTTGTTGATCTTCCTCCACTTGCGCTGTTAGAAAATTCATTTTGACCTCTGTTTCCTGTTTATTGTAATATATGGGGTCTGAGGTGCTTGGGGAATACCATGACCAGGTATCTGGTGATAGCCCTTCAACACCTTGGTGAGTCCTTAAGACTCATTGTTGGTGGGGTGTTCCCTTGGCCCCTTTCTACTCTTAAAATGGCCATACATGCCTCCAATGCAACAGCAGAAGGCTGTTGAAAAAACAGCTAAAACCCAAGGTCACAGAATGTACTCAGTGAGGATTTTTTCCCCTCAGATTATTTTGGGATGCTATAGAGATACTCTTGCTTACCTCTGTGTTCAAGACTCTTTGGATTTTCTGTGGGTGAAAATAGTCACATTGCAGAGGGAATGGCTGGGGTGGGCATGATTGTCGGGAAATCATGAGAAAGTTGTGCAACCAGGAGGTAGTCCTGGGATGTGTTCTGTGATCTGTATGGAAACCCCAGAAAGAGATTGTGAAGGGATTTGTCTCTCCACTATCATAGACAATGGTGCTTTTCAGCTTTGTGGCCCTAACTAGCAATAACTAGTACTCAAACGGGCTTTCCCCAGTGGCTCAGATGGTAAAGAATCTGGCTGCAATGCAGGAGACCCGGGTTCAATGCCTGGGTCAGGAAGATCCCCTGGAGAAGAGAATGGAGCTACCCACTCTGGTATTCTTGCCTGGAGAATCCCCTGGACAGGGGAGCCTGGCAGGCTGCAGTCCTTGGGGCCACAAGGAGTCGGACATGACTGAGGAGCTAAGCACTAGCACTAGCCAGTGCTCAGCCACTAGGGAGAGCGGAGGCTGAGCTGGAGAACAAAGTGTCCAAAGTCTCCGACCCTGGACAAACTGGTGTGGGAATACGCCCCGAGCTTTTCCCGGTTTCCTGTTGCTCCCTGCGAACGTGTCCCTACTTCCTGTGTAGCAGCTTTGGGACAAGTTCTACTGTGCCATTCAAGTCTCTAATAAAGTCCTGGAGGGGAAAAACGTGGCCTTTATATTTCTCTCTCTTTGCTCTCAAGTCAAGCCAGGAGCACTTGGGCACCAGTACAACTCAGGAAAACACCCCTTTGCCAGGTTCCCCAGAGCACATTTGGTAAGCTAGCCTTCTCCCTGTTTATTTTCAGGGTAGTGATAAAAGCACAGAAAAAAAAAGAAAACATCAGGGAAAAATTGGTAAATTTCAGTAATATTTCAGTACATGTGCAAAGGGCAAACAGTTTAGAATTTCTACTGCCCCATCTGAAGTTGGAAACTCTCACCACAGCGGGAAGCTCGGCTATTTTGACTTGGCAAAGCAAAGCAAACAGCAAGCACCTGCAAATGCACGTCTCTGACGTGAATAGCTGTGGCCAGAGGGTCACTCTGTTCTCAGGTTTTCATCCAGAAACCGCACTCTGCAAATGGAGAGAAAACCACTGTTGGATTAAAGGAAATCCTTGCCACAGAGATGAAGCGCACAACTTTAATTAACTCATCATTTTCTAATGAGCATCCCCAGAGTCCTGTGCTCGGGCAGCTTATGTGGTCAAATGTCCATCAGGTTGTTCCAGACAGTTTCGTAAAAAAGTTTTAGTTTTTATAAACATTTATTTTAGAGAGTTGGAAAATGTAGAAAACATTTCAAATGTTTGGGGTGAATTACCCAAAACTTATCACTCATAGAAAGCCAGTCTTTGGTCTATTTCTTTTCAGTCTTTATGTTTTAAATTCTGCATTTTGTAGAGAATCGAGAGTGTCTCATCTGTAGAAGTGTCTTTCTGGCTTTTTAAAATAACATTTTATGTTAGGCATTTTATCATTTTAGTGTAAACTAAAGTCACTGTTAATATCTCCATATTGTACTGAGTGGATTAATTAATGGATTAATCCATTATTTTTGAATTATTTTAAATTTTTTTGTATGATGTCACGTTCTTGCTATTATAATAATGCTGCCATGAAATCATTGTGCTTACAGCTTTCTTATGTATATTAAGAATTATTTTCTTAGGAAAGATTCTCAGAAGTAACCTGCATTGTGGAAACTCATATAGACTTCTGGTGCAGAATGCGAAATTGATTTCTAAGATTTTAACTCTGCTGTCTGTAATGGGGTTCAGTTCAGTTCAGTTGCTCAGTCATGTCCGACTCTTTGCAACCCCATGAACTACAGCACACCAGGCCTCCCTGTCCATCACCAACTCCTGGAGTTCACTCAGACTCACGTCCATCGAGTCCGTGATGCCATCCAGCCATCTCATCCTCGGTCGTCCCCTTCTCCTCCTGCCCCCAATCCCTCCCAGCATCAGGGTCTTTTCCAATGAGTCAACTCTTTGCATGAGGTGCCCAAAGTACTGGAGTTTCAGCTTTAGCATCATTCCTTCCAAAGAAATCCCAGGGTTGATCTACTTCAGAATAGACTGGTTGGATCTCCTTGCAGTCCAAGGGACTCTCAAGAGTCTTCTCCAACACCACCGTTCAAAAGCATCAATTCTTTGGCACTCAGCCTTCTTCACAGTCCAACTCTCACATCCATACATGACTACAGGAAAAACCATAGCCTTGACTAGATGGACCTTAGTCGGCAAAGTAATGTCTCTGCTTTTGAATATACTATCCAGGTTGGTCATAACTTTTCTTCCAAGGAGTAAGCGTCTTTTAATTTCATGGCTGCAGTCACCATCTGCAGTGATTTTGGAGCCCAAAAAAATAAAGTCTGACACTGTTTCCACTGTTTCCCCATCTATTTCCCATGAAGTGATGGGACCGGATGCCATGATCTTCGTTTTCTGAATGTTGAGCTTTAAGCCAACTTTTTCGCTCTCCTCCTTCACTTTCATCAAGAGGCTTTTTAGCTCCTCCTCACTTTCTGCCATAAGGGTGGTGTCATCAGCATATCTGAGGTTATTGATATTTCTCCCGGCAATCTTGATTCCAGCTTGTGTTTCTTCCAGTCCAGCGTTTCTCATGATGTACTCTGCATATAAGTTAAATAAGCAGGGAGACAATATACAGCCTTGACGTACTCCTTTTCCTATTTGGAACCAGTCTGTTGTTCCATGTCCAGTTCTAACTGTTGCTTCCTGACCTGCATACAGATTTCTCAAGAGGCAGGTTAGGTGGTCTGGTATTCCCATCTCTTTCAGAATTTTCCACAGTTTATTGTGATCCACACAGTCAAAGGCTTTGGCATAGTCAATAAAGCAGAAATAGATGTTTTTCTGGAACTCTCTTGCTTTTTCCATGATCCAGCGGATGTTGGCAATTTGATCTCTGGTTCCTCTGCCTTTTCTAAAACCAGCTTGAACATCAGGGAGTTCACGGTTCACGTATTGCTGAAGCCTGGCTTGGAGAATTTTGAGCATTACTTTACTAGCATGTGAGATGAGTGCAATTGTGCGGTAGTTTGAGCATTCTTTGGCATTGCCTTTCTTTGGAATTGGAATGAAAACTGACCTTTTCCAGTCCTGTGGCCACTGCTGAGTTTTCCAAATTTGCTGGCATATTGAGTGCAGCACTTTCACAGCATCATCTTTCAGGATTTGAAACAGCTCAACTGGAATTCCATCACCTCCACTAGCTTTGTTCATAGTGATGCTTTCTAAGGCCTACTTGACTTCACATTCCAAGATGTCTGGCTCTAGATTAGTGATCACATCATCATGATTATCTGGGTCATGAAGATCTTTTCTGTACAGTTCTTCTGTGTATTCTTGCCACCTCTTCTTAATATCTTCTGCTTCTGTTAGGTCCATACCATTTCTGTCCTTTATCTGTCTTAGAGGAGGTGAAAGTGAAAGTGAAGTCGCTCAGTCATGTCTGATTCTTTGCAACCCCATGGACTGTAGCCTACCAGGCTCCTCCATCCATGGGATTTTCCAGGCAAGAGTACTGGAGTTGGCTGCCATTTCCTTCTTCAGGGGATCTTCCCAACCCAGGGATCAAACCTGGGTCTCCTGCACTTCAGACAGACACTTTACTGTCTGAGCCACCAGGGAAGCTTTAGTGGAGGTATCAACCCTGTAAAAAGCCAGAAAGTAAATATTTTCGGTTCTCAGGGCCCTGCGGTCTCTACTGTAACCACACAACTCTGCCATTGTAGGTAGAGCAAAAGCAGCCACAGCATCCATAAATAAACAGACATGATTGTATTCTAAGAAAAGACAACCCTCTGAATGGGAGAAAATAATAGCAAATGAAGCAACTGACAAACAACTAATCTCAAAAATATACAAGCAACTTATACAGCTCAATTCCAGAAAAATAAACGACCCAATCAAAAAATGGGCCAAAGAACTAAATAGACATTTCTCCAAAGAAGACATACGGATGGCTAACAAACACATGAAAAGATGCTCAACGTCACTCATTATCAGAGAAATGCAAATCAAGACCACAATGAGATACCACTTCACACCAGTCAGAATGGCTGCGATCCAAAAGTCTGCAAGCAATAAATGCTGGAGAGGGTGTGGAGAAAAGGNCTCCCCAGACAGCCATTTTGCTTTTTTGCATTTCTTTTCCATGGGGATGGTCTTGATCCCTGTCTCCTGTACAATGTCACGAACCTCATTCCATAGTTCATCAGGCACTCTATCTATCAGATCTAGGCCCTTAAATCTATTTCTCACTTCCACTGTATGATCATAAGGGATTTAATTTAGGTCATACCTGAATGGTCTCGTGGTTTTCCCTACTTTCTTCAATTTTAGTCTGAATTTGGTAATAAGGAGTTCATGATCTGAGCCACAGTCAGCTCCTGGTCTTGTTTTTGTTGACTGTATAGAGCTTCTCCATCTTTGGCTGCACAGAATATAATCAATCTGATTTCGGTGTTGACCATCTGGTGATGTCCATGTGTAGAGTCTTCTCTTGTGTTGTTGGAAGAGGGTGTTTGCTATGACCATTGCATTTTCTTGGCAAAACTCTATTAGTCTTTGACCTGCTTCATTCCGCATTCCAAGGCCAAATTTGTGTGTTACTCCAGGTGTTTCTTGACTTCCTACTTTTGCATTCCAGTCCCCTATAATGAAAAGGACATCTTTTTTGGGTGTTAATTCTAAAAGGTCTTGTAGGTCTTCATAAAACCGTTCAACTTCAGCTTCTTCAGCGTTACTGGTTGGGGCATAGTACTTTAATTAATGGGTATATGTGTGTTATTCTCTCAGTCATGTTTGACTCTTTGTGACTCCAAAGACTGTAGCATGCTAGACTCCTCTGTCTATGGGATTCTCCAGGCAAAAATACTGGAGTAAGTAGCCATTCCTTTCTCCAGTAATCTTCCTGACCAAGGAATCAAACCCAGGTCTCCCATATTGGAGGCAGATTCTTTACTGTCTGAACCATCAGGGAAGCCCTTAATAAATAGCATTAATTTTCGTCTGATAAGATAGGCAACAATAGAATTGAAGCGTTGATTTACTTTGGATTTATTTGATTTTTCTTTTTTTTTTTTTTACCTGTTTTAATCCAACTTTGTAAATGATCTCTTTTAGCTCTTTGCCTATTTTTGAAGATCTGTTATCAATTTATATGAATACTTTATTTACTTAAAGGGCTTCCCACGTAGCTCAGTCAGTAAAGCATCTGCCTGCAATGAGGGAGACCTGGGTTCAATTCCTGAGTCGGGAAGTTCCCCTGGAGAAGGAAATGGCAACCAACTCCAGTATTCTTGCCTGGAGAATGGCATGAACAGAGGAGCCTGGCAGGCCACAGTTGATGGGGTCACAAGAGTTGGACACAACTTATAGTGCTATCTTTTCTTTCTTTCTTTTTATTTACATAAAATGCACCAACTTTTTGCTCAACTTATTTGCTGCAAATAATTTTTCAACTTTATTGCTTTCTGTCCATTTTAATTATGCCTTGAGATATAGAAATATGATTTTAGTAGTCATATTATTGATTTTTTCACTGATAATTTTCTCTCCTGCTTAACTTCTTACCCTCTAGATATTTTATAAATATTCATCTATATTTTCTTTTAGATTTTCTATGGTTTGACATTTTTCATATCTCTAATCTATTTTTAATTTATTTTAATGAATGGTGGGCAATATAAATAAAGCATGTTTCACATAACCCATTCTGCAAATGTCTAACCGAATTCAATAGTACTTGTTAGGTTAATACATCCCTTTTCTACTGGATCTTTTCATTGTCCTTATGAAGCTGGTGCTCTAAGTTTTTAAATTCAGTGTCTATTTTGCTTCATTACTGGGCTTGCAAGTTTTTATTTTAAATGCGATGTACTTTTACATCCGTGTTAGTTGCTCAGTTGTGTCTGACTCTTTGCGAGCCCAAGGAATGTAGCCCACTGGGATCCTCTGTCCATGGAATTCTCCAAACAAGAGCACTGGAGTAGGTTGCCATTCCCTTCTCCGGGGGATCTTTGCTACCCAGGGATTGAACCTGGGTCTTTTGCAGTGTAGGCAGATTCTTTACTGTCTGAGCCACCAGGGAAGCCCCCAAATCTTGTTAAGATGATGAGCCGCTCCATTCAAGGCAGTGCAGTGGAACATGTGGGAAATCGTTAGTTGTTCAGTTGTGTCCAACTCTTTGTGACCCCATGGACTATAGCCATCTAGGCTCCTCTGTCCATGGGATTCTCCAGGCAAGAATGCTGGAGTGGGTTGCCAGGCCCTCCTCCAGGGGATCTTTCTCACCCAGGGATTGAACCTGAGCCTCTTACATTGGCAGGCAGGTTCTTTGCCACTTGGGCCACCTGGGAAGCTCCAAGCTACCTTACTTATACTGATAGTTTCAGCCTCTAGTGGGATAAGTTCTTATCTTTGTCAAAAAGGTCTTTCTGATACAAAAATTGAAAAAGACACATGTATCGCATTGTTCATTGCAGCACTATTTACAACAGCTAGAACATGGAAGCCACCTAGATGTCCATCAACAGATGAATGGATATAGAAGTTGTGGTACGTATACACAATGGAATATTATTCAGCTGTAAAAAAGGAACACCTTTTAGTCAGTTCTAATGAGGTGGATGAACCTAAAACCTTTATAGAGACAGCAGAAAGAGTCAGAAAGAGAAAGATAAATATCATATTTAATGCATATATATGGAATCTAGAAAAACGGTACTGAAGAATTTACTTCCAGGGCAGCAGTGGAGAAACAGACGTAGAGAATAGACGTGTGGCCATGGGGCGAGGGGAGGAGAGGGTAAGATGTATGGAGAGAGTAACATGGAAACTTACACTGCCATATTTAAAATAGACAGCCAGCAGGAATTTGCTCCCTGACTCAGGAAACTCAAGCAGAGGCTCTGTATCAACTTAGAGGGGTGGGATGGGGAGGGAGATGGGCGGGAATTTCAAAAAGTAGGGGATATATGTATACCTATGGCTGATTTGTGTTGAGATTTGACAGAAAACAATGAAATTCTGTGAAGCAATTGTCCTTCAATAAAAAATAATTTAAAAAATCTTTGTTATACAAAATAAAAGTAGCATCCAAACCCAAGCAAGATGGCTCTTTGGGTTGCTCATCTACCATCTTTTCAATGTACTGGCTTTCCAAATAAAGTGGCTATCCCTTGCCCCATCTCCCCCCAGTTTCTTCATTGCTATTGCTATTTCATTCCAGGTAAACTTTAGAATTTTGTAAAGTTCCTAAAATTCTTGATGTCATTTAGTTCTAACTAAATCCGGCTTAATTTCCTGGGAACTAATCTCACTCTCGAAGCACATGGTGGGTCACAGCACATATTCTTTTTTTTTTTCAGGAACATCATCATCTTGTATGGTTTTGTTTTTTTTTTAATTTATGTTTTTCTTTTTGGCTGTGCTGTGTCTCTGTTGCTGGGAGGGTGGGGACTGCTCCCTAGTTGCGGGGTGCAGGCTTCCCGTTGCGGTGGCTTGCCTAGTTGCGGAGCACAGGCTCTGGGCACAGGAGTTCAGTAACCACCGCATCTGGGCTTAGTAGTTGCAGCTTGTGGGCTCTCGAGCTCTGGCTCAGTATTTGTGACACAAGGGCTTAATTAGACCCCCCAGACCAAGGATCAAGCCCGTGTCTCCTGGAGGCAGGCAGCTTCTTTACCACTGAGCCACCAGAAAAGCCTCTGTATTGTTTTTAAATGCATAGGTATGTGACTCTATTCTCATTAAAAAAAAAGAGAGAGATGAAAGGGGAAAACTTCTCTTGCTAGAAAATTCCTCTTTGGAAGCTTATTTGGGTCAATTTAAAATTTTTACTGTGATTCAAAAGTCAATCTGTGAAGATATCTTTGTGTTTATTTGCACATATTTCTCTGGAGTAATCTCTTAGAATGTGGGTGAAAGGGTATTCATAATTTTGATAGTTCCTGCCAAATTGTCCTTGAATAAGGCTGTACCAATTTACACTCTTATTAACAGTGAATAAGAAATTCTGTTTTCTCACACTAGATGTTATGGAAATTTCAAATATTTGCCAATCTGGTGAAAAATATAATCTGTGTTGTTTTAATTTCTATTTTCCTAATTACTAGTGAAATGGAACATATTTTCTGATGTATGTGACCATTTGCACTTCTTTTTCTTTGAATTGAATCTTCAAATTAATTTCTTAATTTTAAGTTAGGCTTATTTGTCTCTTTACACATTGCATATATTAAGCCTTCATCTGTTACATACTGTGCAGATATTTTCTCTTAATCTGTCCCTTGTCTTTTAATATTGTTTTACCGTCTTTCCTTGTAAAGAAGTTATTCATTTTCATATGGTAAAATCTGTCATAATTTTTATTTTTGTCTTCTGATTTTCCTCCAATTTTCTATTTCATGATTTCATAGATTAAAATTGTTTAAACTTTTAAGCTATGTAGAATGTGACTTTTATATGTGGTGTGAGAGAAAAATCTAAGTTTGTTTTTTCTATCTAGTCGTCCGAGTTCCAATAAATGAATAGTCTATCTCCTTCAGGAAGTGTCTCTATTACCATATGCTAAAAATTGTAAGAATGTGTGTGTATATGTGTGTGTGTGTGTAACACACATATTCTTCAACTTTATTTTGTCCAGAATGTATTTGTCCATTCCTATGTTAGTGTGCCATTGCCTTAATTACTCTATTCATAAATAAAGTGATCATTTAATTATAATAAAATAAATATAATTTTAAGCTGTAAAAGAATATATTAATTACTATATATAGTATTCTGGTAACTTATAGGGAATGTCTCTTTTAACTGTTATTTTTTTTTAAATTTCACAGGCAATCTTTTGTGTTTCCTCTCTCAAGTCAGATTGTAGAGCTTCTTTAAAACTATTTTTGGGGAATTTTGACTGGGCTTATTTTGTAGTTTTATGTTTATTTGAAGAAAATTGATCTCTTTATGATATTGTATCTTCTGATCAAGGAACATAGTGTGTTCATTCACTCAGGTCATCCTCAAGACCCCTCGGTAAAGTTTTATATTTATCTTCATATACCTCTTGCATATTTTTTGTTAGACTCACTTCTAGATATTTTAAAGTTCTTTTGCAATAATGAATTGCATCTTGTTTTCCCATTGCATTTTAAAATTTCTTATCGCTCATCTATAAACACTTAACAAATGGACCTTTTATTGAGTTTGGTGAGAGATTTTTAATAGCATTACTGTTAATCTTTCTAAATTTTTGATAGCCCATCATGCACTTGAATATAATGGCAATTTTGTTTCTTTGATTTCTTCCCCTTCCTTTGTTTTTTCTTTTTTTTCTTATTGAATTGGCTGTTTTGCTAGTATCATATTAATTTGTAGCAGGTATAGCAAACATCTAGCTCTAATGAGGACCATTGAAAAATAACATCATGATGTGTGCTTTAGATTTCTGGTAATTGTCTGTATTATTTAGCGTGTAGGTTTAGCTGCCATAATACAAAGACTCAAAGTAATAGTGATGCATGCTAAACCCGGATGTAAGCAGTACAGAGTGGTATAGTGGTTTATCTCTGCCACCATTCTAGATTGCTGATGTGCCCTATAAAATGCACAGCTTGAGTCTTGCCCTCATGCCAGCTAAAAATTCTCCCACCATGGGAGAAGGAGAGAATAAAGATTGGGGAAACTAACAGCTGTTATCACACTGTATTTATTCATTTTAAGGAATTTTTCTTCTATTCTTAGCTCAGTGAGAATTATTGATGGAAAAGAGTGTTTAAACTGTTTCAAAGACATTTTTTTAGCATCTACTGAGACTAACATAACTTTCCCCCTCAAACTTTTCCCCTCAATGTTGAGTTATAAGAGGAGAAATCATAATTTGAATACTCTTTGTGTCTTTGTGTATGACATTTGTTGGAGATTATTATGTCATATATTCTTAAAGACATGCTCAATTTGAGACTCTCCCTTCTTTCTTTTCTTTTCTTTTCGGCGCCCTTCTCCTGTGCTAGCCCTCTGTTTAAACAGGGATTGTTGCTAATCCCCTGGTGGCCCAGTGGTTAGGACTCAGTGCTTTCGCTCTTCAGCCCCGTGTCAGGGAGCTAATGTCCCACAAGCAGAACAGGTGGCCCAATAAATACATAAACTGGAATTATTATCCATTTATTATCAATTATTTAAAATTCAATAGAATAAAATCCTAAAATGGCTTATTTTCAAGGAAAGAATTTATCCAACTTGGCCATTTTTTCCTCCCTCTGTTTAACGGGTTATTTTAGCACTCCTGCATCATTTTTGTCATTAGATAATTGACATTTTATATTTTCATATAGTTACATATACCAATATTTTCCATAATTATCTCATCTTGTTATCTTATTTAGAGACAGCAACCCTTGCCTAAATAGTCATCATACATTGTATGTGTGTTTGAATATTTTACATTTAACCTTTTAATCCATCTGGGATATGTTTTGGTGCATGGTTGACCTGAATTCTAATTTTAGCTTTCTTCTAAATGGCAACCTAACTGTTCCAATAAGACTTATTGATTAATCCATCTGTCTCACTTGAAATTCCTATTTTAATTTGCACTAATTTCTTGTATCTACACATCAGTTCATTTACTTTTATTAGTTTATTTATTTAATCTGTTTCATTGATCTATCTATTCTAGGACTAAAGCTATACTATTAAACACTATTAAATTTTACAGTGTTATAATTCATTTTATAATCTAACAGGACGGGTGTTTTGCTGTTTAAAAACTTCCTGGCTGTAACAGATTTAATTTTCTAGATGAATTTTAGGATACAATTTTAGTTAAAGCATTTCAAAGGGTTTGATTATAAGTGTATGAGATTAATTTTTAAATTCAGTTTTTTGAAATTATATTTTTAGAAAAGCTGTATAAATATTAATAATATTGAATTCTCCAGTCCAAGAATATAGTATATCTCCCTGACTATTTAGACCTATTTTATATCCCTTAAAAGTGTTTTGTAATTTTCCTTATACAGGATCTACATATTTTTTTGTTAATTCAGTTTTAGGACATATATATCTATAAAGTAAATGGAATACTTTTTTCATTATATTTTTTCCAGATATTTGGTATTTCTTGTATTAAAACTAATGATTTTGTATATTTTGTGACTGACTACCTTACTAAGAGATCTTATTAGTTTTTACAGTTTTCCTCCTGCAATTTTCAAGTGTGCAGGAATTTTTTTGACATCATATTAGTGCTTTACCCTTTTATTCCCTTGAATCAGCCAGGGTTCTTTGGTTTCCAGTTTCTGTTATTTTAAACAGAAATATTTCCTCACAAAATCAAAGGGAAGGCTGGAAATGAGATCAGGACAAGGGTCATATTAGTGAGGTGGTTTTCTCAGACACCAAATTTAAGACATCAAAAATCTAAGTAGTCAAAATAAATATTTTAATGGAATTGAAAAATTTTATGAAAAAAAAAAGGATGCTGAACAAAATGCCCGAGACTGAAGTCAAGGTAGGCTCAGGATGAAGAGCTAGCCTCTGACCAGGCCAGGAGCCAGGCTCACGGGAAGGCTTGGCTTGGGGTGCCCAATGGTGATTTACAGCGGGATGGGCACACTTCAGAAAAGGGAGTGATTGCCATCTCTGACTAAGAGGAGGGCAGGGCATATGTCTTGACTGTCCAGGACAACACATGATGGGACAGAGGTCAATGTAAGTTGGAATGCTTGATGATATCCTAGAAATCTCTGAGACCTGTTCATTTATTTTTCTTCTTTTTTCTTTCTGCTCCTTAGACTAAATAGTCTCACTTGACTTACCTTCAAGTCTGACAGTTCATTCTCCCGCCAGCTCAGTTCTTCTGTCAAGCCCATTTAGTGAATTTTTTTTTTTAACTTCAGTAATTGTGCTTTTCAAAAAACCACTTCAGTATTCTTGCCTTGAGAACCCCATGAACAATATGAAAAGGCAAAATGATAAGATACTGAAAGAGGAACTCCCCAGGTCAGTAGTTGCCCAATATGCTACTGGAGGTCAGTGCAGAAATAAATCCAGAAAGAATGAAGGGATGGAGCCAAAGCAAAAACAATACCCAGCTGTGGATGTGACTGGTGATAGAAGCAAGGTCTGATGCTGTAAAGAACAATATTGCATAGGAACCTGGAATGTCAGGTCCATGAATCAAGGCAAATTGGAAGTGGTCAAACAGGAGATGGCAAGAATGAACATCGACATTCTAGGAATCAGTGAACTAAAATGGACTGGAATGGGTGAATTTAACTCAGATGACCATTATATCTACTACTGTGGGCAGGAATCCCTCAGAAGAAATGGTGTAGCCATCATGGTCAACAGAAGAGTCCGAAATGCAGTACTTGGATGCAATCTCAAAAACGACAGAATGATCTCTGTTCGTTTCCAAGGCAAACCATTCAATATCACAGTAATCCAAGTCTAGGCCCCAACCAGTAATGCTGAAGAAACTGAAGTTGAATGGTTCTATGAAGACCTACAAGACCTTTTAGAACTAACACCCAAAAAAGATGTCCTTTTCATTATGGGGACTGGAGTGCTAAAGTAGGAAGTCAAGAAACACCTGGAGTAACATGCAAATTTAGCCTT
This sequence comes from Oreotragus oreotragus, assembly GCA_006410675.1. Lineage (NCBI taxonomy): Eukaryota > Metazoa > Chordata > Mammalia > Artiodactyla > Bovidae > Oreotragus > Oreotragus oreotragus. Next base: position 88,317 of record SJYX01007478.1, read on the forward strand.
GGAATGCAGAATGAAACAGGTCAAAGACTAATAGAGTTTTGCCAAGAAAATGCACTGGTCATAGCAAACACCCTCTTCCAGCAACACAAGAGAAGACTCTACACATGGACATCACCAGATGGTCAACACCGAAATCAGATTGATTATATTCTTTGCAGCCAAAGATGGAGAAGCTCTATACAGTCAACAAAAACAAGACCAGGAGCTGACTGTGGCTCAGATCATGAACTCCTTATTTNAGTGTCCATTTCTCCATAGCCTCCTCTCCAACAGCATCGTATAACATTTTTTCATTTTGCCAATCTGATGGTTAAGCAGTTATATCTCAGAGTAGTATTAATTCGCATTTTTACTAGTGAAGTTAGAACCATTTTAGATGCTATTGATTTAGTGGCTATGCGATCAGGGTTTTTTTCTGTGACTTGTCCATTTGTATCTTTTGGTTACTTTTCTATAAAGTTAGTCTTTTTCTTCTCTTTTCCTAAAAGTTTTTAATGTATATTGAAAATGTAAGCATTTGGTCTGTGCTATGAGTTGGAGATATCTTGCCTATTTTGTTGTTTGTTTTAACTCTGCTAATGGCATATTTCTGACATGCAGAAGTGTTGATTTCATTTGTATTTACTTTTAACTGTTACCCTTTCCAAAATTTGAGTCACAGTTAAATAGTCATGAAAAAATACTTTCCCAAGGTTATAATAAAAACCACCTTTGCTGTTTTCTAATACTTCTAAATTTCATTTTCTTACATTTAAATCTTTGATCCATTTGGATCTATTTGTTTAACTTGATACATAGCATCAGTATGGAATCTGCCTTATTTTTTCCAACTTGCTACCCAGTTTTCCCAACACTGTTTATTAAAAAGTCTGTCTTTACTGTTTGATTTGATGTGCAGTGTTCACTGTACACTAAATTCCCATAGGTATTCAAGTCTATCTCTGGATTTTCTATCTTATTTGATTAGTCTGTCTTTTCATGAGCCAATCCTATAATTTAATGATTGATGCATTATAGTATTTTTACACTGGTAGGAGTAGTACCTTTATTACTCATTATCAGAATTTTCCAGATTATTCTTCTTTGATCATTTATTTTTTCCTGTGCACTTTAAAGTTGGTTTTTCTAGTTCCAGAAAATAATCCATATTTTTACTGTTTGTTCTTAAAAATATCACACATTGCCTTATGATATTGTCTTCTCATTAAAGAACACAATACATCTCTACATTAATCTGAGTTAAATTGTTTTCACTGCAATGTAATTGACACATAAAATTTAGTTAATAGTTTCAGGTGTACAACATAATTTGATATAGTTGCTTGGCCAAAAAGTTCATTCAGGATTTTCCCATAAGATGGCTTTAGTAGCACTTAGTCTTCAGATTTGGAGAAGGCAATGGCACCCCACTCCAGTACTCTTGCCTGGAAAATCCCAGGGATGGAGGAGACTGGTGGGCTGGGATCCATGGGTTGGTGAAGAGTCGGACACGACTGAGCGATCTCACTTTCACTTTTCGCTTTCATGCATTGGAGAAGGAAATGGCAACCCACTCCAGTGTTCTTGCCTGGAGAATCCCAGGGATGGCGGAGCCTGGTGGGCTGCCGTCTCTGGGGTCGCACAGAGTCGGACACGACTGAAGCGACTTAGCAGCAGCAGCAGCAGTCTTCAGATTCATTCAGAACATTTTGTTAGATTGTATTATGACAGCTGTCATATTGGCAGGCATTTTTTAAAAATTGGCAAAATTTTTGTAGCTGTTTTATTATTGAAAATGGAAGAAAAGCAAAACTTTTAGCATGTTATGCTTTGTTATTTCAAGAAAGGTAAAAACACCAAAAAATGATTTTTGCAGTGTATGGAGAAGGTTCTCCAAGTGACCAAACAGGTCAAAAGTGGTTTGTGAAGTTTCATGCTGGAAATTTTTCTCTGGATGATGCTCCACAGTCAGGCAGACCAATTGAAGTTGATAGCAATCAAATTGAGACATTAATTGACAACAATCAACATTATACCATGTAGGAGATAGCCAAAGTACTCGAACTATCCAAGCCTTGATAATCATTAGTACCAGCTTGGTTATGTTAATTGCTTCCGTGTTTGGGTTCCACATAAGTTAAGCTAAAAAAACTGAACTGAACATATAAGTAAGATCACGCAATATTTGTCTTTCTCTCATAATTTTATTTTGTCTTTCTCATTATTTCACTCAGTATAGTACTTTCAGGGTCCAAATGACAGGATTTCCTTCTTTTTACAGCTAAATTATCATAAATATTTATTCAACATCTGCCTTGTGCATTCATCCATCAGTAGTAGACACCTCAATTGCTTCCATATCCAGATCTTGGTTTTTATGAATAATACTGCAGTAAACATGAGCATATCTTTTCAAGTTAATGTTTTTGTTTCCTTCAGAAAAATACCCAGAAGTGGAATTGCTAAATCATATGATAGTTCTATTTTTAAGCTTCATTTTTATGTTTATTTTATATTGGAGTATAGTTAATTTACAGTGTTGTGTTTCAGGTATGCAGCAAAGCAATTCCATTATACATGTTCATATGTCTATTTCTATTCTTTTTCAGATTTTTTTACCCTCTAGGTTATTACAGAATATTGAATAGAGTTCTCTGTGCCATCCAGTAGGTCCTTGCTGATTATTTAATATATAATAGTTTGTACATGTAAATCCCAAACTCCTAATTTATCCCGCTCCCCCACCTTTCCCCTTTTATACCTATAAATTTTTTTCTAAGATCTGTGAGTCTGTTTCTGTTTTGTAAATAAGTTCATTTGTATCATTTCTTAGCATCTACATATAAGTGATATCATATCATATGATAATTGCCTTTCTCTCTGACATATTTCCCTTGGTAATGATAATCTCTAGGTCCATCCATGCTGCTTCAAATGCATTATTTCATTCTTTTTTGTGGCTGAGTAATATTCCATTGTGTATGTGTACCACATGGTCTTATCCATTCTTCTGTCATTGGACATTTAGATTGTTTTCATGTCTTGACTATTGTAAATAGCTGCAGAGAACTTTGGGGTTTATGTATCTTTTTGAATTATGGTTTTCTCCAGGTATAGGCCTAGGAGTGGAATCACTGAACCATATGGTAGTTCTATTTTAAAGTTTTTCATGAATCTCCATACTGTTTTCCATAGCAGCTGCACCAGTTTACATTCGCACCAACAATGCACAAGGGTTCTTTTCTCTCCACATCCTCCCAAGTTAAGTTTCATATTCTTTGCATTAGAAAGATTCTCCTTTGGGTTCTGGGTATTTCTTAAGCCCTGAATACTTCATCTTTTGTTGTTATTGAAAGAGAGTCTACTTAACACATTATTTCTGTCATTGTTATTTTAATAATTTCTGTATAATAATCATTTTATATCAGACTACTTTGAATTCTCTTTAGTTGTCAGTTTCATTTGCTGTCTCTTGGACTTTTTCAGGTATATGATCTTACCATCTGCAAAATGGAGATAATTTTTTTTCCAATTTTTGTACCTTTAACTTTCTATGGTTTGGGAGGTATTAGGCAATTAATTAGACAGTGTTCATTTGTATCCAATGTAGTGGGTTATTGTAGTGATTATTGTAGAAGTTTGATAGTTTGATAATGACAGTTTGTCTAGTTTCTGACTTTAGGAGAAATATCTTTGATGTTTCTCCATTAGGAAATACGTTTGCCTTAGGGCTTAGATACAATATGTCCAATCATATAAGTGAAGTTTTCATCAACTCTTATTCTGAGTGCTTCTTTGTTGTAAATCAAGGGTAGATTTATTTTTAGCAAATTTATTTTCTGCGCCTATGTGCATGCATGCTAAATGCTTCGGTCATGTCCAAGTCTTTGTCACCCCATGGACTGGTGCCTGCAAGGCTCCTCTGTCCCTGGACTTCTCCAGGCAAGAATACTGGAGTGGGCTGCCATGCTCTACTCCAGGTGATCTTCCCTAAATGTAATTTTTCCATGGATTCATTAATATGCTAAAATACAGGACTAAATGTTGTACTGCTGAATTATTCAGACATTATTGTACTGGAAGGAGGTAGGGAGGAACATAATTTGGTTATGACAAATCATTATCTTACTAGTAAATCAAGGGTAGATTTATTTTTAGCAAATTTATTTTCTGCGCCTATGTGCATGCATGCTAAATGCTCCAGTCATGTCCGAGTCTTTGTCACCCCATGGACTGGTGCCTGCAAGGCCCCTCTGTCCCTGGACTTCTCCAGGCAAGAATACTGGAGTGGGCTGCCATGCTCTACTCCAAGTGATCCTCCCTAAATGTAATTTTTCCATGGATTCATTCATATGCTAAAATACAGGACTAAATGTTGTACTGCTGAATTATTCAGCCATTATTGTACTGGAAGGAGGTAGGGAGGAACATAATTTGGTTATGACAAATCATTATCTTACTGTACTGTTTATTAATATTTTAATAGTATTTAATATTTTATTGTCTTTTTGAAGTGATATTCATAAATATAATTCATCTTTTTGCATTCTATCAGTTTTAGTATCAATGATTTATGAGATCATTTTGAAGTTTTCATTATTCTGAGAACTGAGACATTTTCTGAGATCTGAGATAGTTTAAATAATGTTAGAATTACCTATTCTCTAAAGATTTCTCCGTGAAACTAGAAAACAGTACTTTTGGAGGGGTGGAGTAGATATTTGCAATACATATAACCAGCAATTAAGCTAGTTTGCGACCACTTCTATCAGATTTCCCTCAATTCCAATACACAACTTTAGTATCCTACAGGGTTTAACCTTGATACTCTTAACTGTACTTTAGCTACAACAGCCTAATTTATAAGTTTCAATAGAAATCGAGCTCAATAAAATTCCTAAACCTGCTGGGGTAAGTTTTGGTTGAATACTCTCTCCTGGGAATTTATCTATTTCTTTATTTATTTTTCATAGAGTTGTACAAAATAGTTCTATAATCCCTTTTGGTTTTGTGATTATTTCCATTTATTTTGTATCTTATTTTTTGACTTTGATATTTTTGGATTGGAAAGTAAATTAAAGTATCCTGTTTGTAGTAGATTTCTGTTTCTCCTTGTATAGTCTATGGGTTGTTACTTCATAAAAGTTAGTTATTGCTATATCACTTACTGGGTACCTAGGTATTCATTCCTTATATTCCTTTTGAATTCTTACCCTTAGCATTAAAAAAAAGTCTTTTAAAATTGCTTTTTTATTTCAGCTGTGTATTCACTGACACCAAAATCACTGCCTTGCTTTCTTTTTGTTAGTATTTGTTCATCCTTTTATTTTTCTCTTTACTGAATTGCATCCACAACACTCAGTTGTGGATGGGACTGGTGATAGAAGCAAGGTTTGATGCTGTAAAGGGCAATGTTGCATAGGAACCTGGAATGCCAGGTCCATGAATCAAGGCAAGTTGGAAGTGGTCAAACAGGAGATGGCAAGAATGAACATAGACATTCTAGGAATCAGTGAACTAAAATGGACTGGAATGGGTGAATTTAACTCAGATGACCATTATATCTACTACTGTGGGCAGGAATCCCTCAGAAGAAATGGAGTAGCCATCATGGTCAACAAAAGAGTCCAAAATGCAGTACTTGGATGCAATCTCAAAAATGACAGAATGATCTCTGTTCGTTTCCAAGGCAAACCATTCAATATCACAGTTATTCAAGTCTATGCCCCAACCAGTAACCCTGAAGAAGCTGAAGTTGAACAGGTCTATGAAGACCTACAAGACCTTCTAGAACACCCAAAAAAGATGTGCTTTCCATTATAGGGGAGTGGAATGCAAAAGTAGGAAGTCAAGAAACTTCTAGAGAAACAGGCAAATTTGACCTTGGAATACGGAATGAAGCAGGGCAAAGGCTAATGTAGTTCTGCCAAGAAAA
>SJYX01007478.1:95513-134764 GCA_006410675.1 Oreotragus oreotragus
AGAGATAAGAAAGCCTTCCTCAGTGATCAATGAAAAGAAATAGAGGAAAACAACAGAATGGGAAACACTATAGATCTCTTTAGGAAAATTAGAGATACCAAGGGGACATTTCATGCAAAGATGGGCTCAATAAAGGACAGAAATGGTATGGACCTAACAGAAGCAGAAGATATTAAGAAGAGGTGGCAAGAACACACAGAACTGTACGAAAAAGATCATGACCCAGATAATCACGATGGTGTGATCACTCACCTAGAGCCAGACATCCTGAAATGTGAAGTCAAGTGGGCCTTAGAAAGCATCACTATGAACAAAGCTAGTGGAGGTGATAGAATTCCAGTTAAGCTATTTCAAATCTTAAAAGATGATGCTGTGAAAGTGCCACACTCAATATGCCAGCAAATTTGGAAAACTCAGCAGTCACCACAGGACTGGAAAAGGTCAGTTTTAATTCCAATCCCAAAGAAAGGCAATGCCAAAGAATGCTCAAACTACCACACAATTGCACTCATCTCACACACTAGTAAAGTAATGCTCAAAATTCTCCAAGCCAGGCTTCAGCAATACGTGAACCGTGAACTTCCAGATATTCACAGCTGGATTTAGAACAGGCAGAGGAACCAGAGATCAAATTGCCAACATCTGCTGGATCATTGAAAAAGCAAGAGAGTTCCAGAAAAACATCTATTTCTGCTTTATTGACTATGTCAAAGCCTTTGACTATGTGGATCACAAAAACTGTGGAAAATTCTGAGAGATGAGAATACCAGATCATCCTACTTGCCTCTTGAGAAACCTGTATGCAGGTCAGGAAGCAACAGTTAGAACTAGACTTGAAACAACAGACTTGGTCCCAAATAGGAAAAGGAGTATGTCAAGGCTGTATATTGTCACCCTGCTTAAACTTATATGCAGAGTATATCATGAGAAATGCTGGACTGTAGGAAGCATAAGCTGGAATCGAAATTGCCAAGAGAAATATCAATAACCTCAGATGTGCAGATGACACCACCCTTACGGCAGAAAGTGAAGAACTAAAGAGGCTCTTGATGAAAGTGAAAGAGGAAAGTGAAAAAGTTGGCTTAAAGCTCAACATTCAGGAGACTAAGATCATGGCATCTGGTCCCATCACTTCATGGCAAATAGATGGAGAAATAGTGGAAACAGTGACAGACTTTATTTAATGTGCAGATGACACCACCCTTACGGCAGAAAGTGAAGAACTAAAGAGGCTCTTGATGAAAGTGAAAGAGGAAAGTGAAAAAGTTGGCTTAAAGCTCAACATTCAGAAACTAAGATCATGGCATCCAGTCCCATCATTTAATGGCAAATGGGGAAACAGTGGTTGACTTTATTTTTCTGGGCTCCAAAATTTCTGCAGATGGTGATTGTATCCACAAAATTAAAAGATGCTTACTCTTTGGAAGGAAAGTTATGACCAACCTAGACAGCATATTAAAAAGCAGAGACATTACTTTGCCAACAAAGGTCCATCTAGTCAAAGCTATTGTTTTTCCAGTGGTCATGTATGGATGTGAGAGTTGGACTATAAAGAAAGCTGAGCACAGAAGAATTGATGCTTTTGAACTGTGGTGTTGGAGAAGACTCTTGAGAGTCCCTTGGACTGCAAAGAGATCCAGCCAGTCCATCCTAAAGGAAATCAGTCCTGGGTGTTCGTCGGTAGGACTGATGTTGAAGATAAAACTCCAATACTTTGGCCACCTGATGCAAAGAGCTGACTCATTTGACAAGACCCTGATGCTAGGAAAGACTGACGGCAGGAGGAGAAGGGGACGACAGAGGATGAGATGCTTGCATGGCATTACCAACTCAATGGACATGGGTTAGGGTGGACTCAGGGAGTTGGTGATGGACAGGGAGGCCTGGTGTGCTGCTGTTCATGGAGTCGCAAAGAGTCCGACACAACTGAGCAACTGAACTGAACTGTACTGCATTGCATTACTTCTGGAGTGCTTTTTGTTACAGCATAGTGCTCAATTTTGCTTTACAATAGAAGTATGCCTTATAGTTTGCATACAAACCCCAAAAGTCACATTCTCTTATGCTCCACTGGCCAAAGCAAATGTCTGGGGAAGTTAACTCCATTCTTAGGGAGAAGTTGCAAAATATTGTTACTGTTTGGTCAAAGAATGGGATCTACACCAGGCAATGAGGTGGACTGCCTGTGTAGGAATTAATTGGAGAGTGGAGAGAAATGCACGCCTGTAGGCCAATCTCCTTCTGAAGAAACTACGCTGGAGAGAGATGTTTTTTGAACCTTACCTAAGAATCCATATGGGCTATCTAGTCAAGGCTATTGTTTTTCCAGTGGTCATGTATGGATGTGAGAGTTGGACTGTGAAGAAAGCTGAGCACAGAAGAATTGATGCTTCTGAACTGTGGTGTTGGAGAAGACTCTTGAGAGTCCCTTGGACTGCAAAGAGATCCGGCCAGTCCATCCTAAAGGAAATCAGTCCTGGGTGTTCGTTGGTAGGACTGATGTTGAAGATAAAACTCCAATACTTTGGCCACCTGATGCGAAGAGCTGACTCATTTGACAAGACCCTGATGCTGGGAAAGACTGACGGCAGGAGGAGAAGGGGACGACAGAGGATGAGATGCTTACATGGCATTACCAACTCAATGGACATGGGTTTGGGTGGACTCGGGGAGTTGGTGATGGACAGGGAGGCCTGGTGTGCTGCCGTTCATGGGGTCGCAAAGAGTCTGACACAACTGAGTGACTGAACTGAACTGAACTGAACTGAATGGCATTACTTCTGGAGTGCTTTTTGTTACAGCATAGTGCTCAGTTTTGCTTTACAACAGAAGTATGCCTTATAGCTTGCGTACAAACCCCAAAAGTCACATTCTCTTATGTTCCACTGGCCAAAGCAAACGTCATGGCTGAGTCCAGATTCAAAGGGTGAGAAAGTTAACTCCATTTTTAGAAAGAAGTTGCAAAATATTGTTACTGTTTGGTCAAAGAATGGAATCTACTCCAGGCAATGAGATGGACTGCCTGTGTAGGAATTAATTGGGGAGTGGAGAGAAATGCATGCCTGTAGGCCGATCTCCTTCTGAAGAAACTACGCTGGAGAGAGATGTTTTTTGAACCTTACCTAAGAATCCATATGGGCTTCCCTTGTAGCTCAGTCAGTAAAGAACCTGCCTGCAGTGCAGGAGACATGGGTTTGATCCCTGGGTCGGGAAGATCCCCTGGAGAAGGAAATGGCAACCCAATTCAGTATCCTTGCCTGGAAAATCTCATGGACAGAGGAGCCTGGTGGGCTGCAGTCGATGGGGTCGCAAAGAGTCAAGTACTACTGGGCAACTAACACTTAAGATTCCATGTGTGGACTGGGTAAAAAAAATTTTAAAAAAAGTCTAATGTGAGAGTTGTGAGTCCAGTTTTACTTGGAGTTTAGTGAGGACTAGAGCCTGGGAGACAGCCTCTCAAAGAGTTCTGAGGAACTGCTCTAATAAGGTAGGAAGCTGGGGAGAGTCAGCTTACGATTCGGTGAAGGGTGTCCGTGTAGTCAAGTACACCTCTTGGTAGAAGGTTACTGCAAATCACAAGGCACAGATATCTTAGTTAATGATTTTAGTGCTTTTCTAAGCATGAGAAGATACAAGAAATTGGGATTCATAAAATTTTCTCCCGAAAATAACAATCTGACAGCTGTTCGTTGCCCTTTCTTCTCACTCTAAGCAACAGAGCATAACTTTTGGCCTAAGTTAAGACAGCATAGGAGAAGAGCTGGCCATCAGAATGATGTCTTTCCGGTGGCTGGAAATGGCTGCATGACTGTACAGTCTGGCCAAGGGAATTAAAGAAGCCTCTCCGCAACAGAAAGGGGAACTTAACAGAGCACAAAGACGGAAAAAAAGAAATAAGACGCAGAGATGGAAGACACAGAGTGAAGGGGGCGTAGCTAATGGAGCAAGGTACTCAAGGAGGTTGAAAGGGTTGGAGTCAATAAAGCCTGGATTTGAAGAGGAGGAAACAAACTTCATCCTTCAGAAACAGAGGAAAGGTGTTAAGAATGGGTTTGAACATAGGTGATTGTGCATGGAGGAGTCTGGAAAGCTGATAACCTCCGGTTTTTAAAATGAAGTAGGAGCAAGTGTGTCTGGTGAGAACGAGGATGGCTTGAACAGCGAGGAAGGTTTAGAATGTTCACTAAAGTTGAATTTGACTCAAGATAGATAAAAATAAATTACTTTTTTCTGTACTAGCAGCAAGTTATTAAAGAGAAAAAAATAACAATGGGTCAGCTGAAAAACTTTATACAAAGACATTAAACAGTATCCGTTTTTAGACAGAAAGACAATATAAAAACATGAATTCTCCTGAAATTAAGCAAATGTAATACAATTCTGATTTAAATGTGAATAAGATGGGTGGATAAAGTGATCTTAAGGGTTATTGAAATCTTGTAAATAAGACTAGGAAGGAATTACTTGTTTCATATGATTGAAGCATATTATCACCTCCTTTTTGGCTCTGGTTTGAGCTTAGAAAGAGACCAGTCAGAAAACAGATTAAAAGGTCAGAAATAGATCTTAGTACACGTAGATATTTGACATAAAACAATAATGGTATTTCAGTAGCAAGGGAATAGATGGGTTATTTTTACAATGGTGCTAACTCGACAANTTGAGCTTAGAAAGAGACCAGTCAGAAAACAGATTAAAAGGTCAGAAATAGATCTTAGTACACGTAGATATTTGACATAAAACAATAATGGTATTTCAGTAGCAAGGGAATAGATGGGTTATTTTTACAATGGTGCTAACTCGACAACCTAGTCATCTGGAAAAAAGTATATCAGATAACTTCCAGATTGAGTAAAGAAAAGAAAGAAGAAAATAAAAGATTTTATATACATACAAGTATCACTTAGGTTGTAGATTAACTAGGAAGCTGTAAAGGAAAAGATACTCATTTTAAAATTAAATCTATTTACAAAAGATTATAAATTAGAAAGAAATGAATGTTGTGCTTCAATAAACTTTAAAGAAGAGAATAATAACTTAGGGGAAATTATTTGATATACATAGTAGAGAAGATCTAATCTATACAAGATTGCAGGGAGAAATATCAATAACCTCAGATATGCAGGTGACACCACACTTATGGCAGAAAGCAAAGAGGAACTAAAGAGCCTCTTGATGAAAGTGAAAGAAGAGAGTGAAAACGCTAGCTGAAAACACAACATTCAAGAAACTAAGATCATGGCATCTGGTCCCATCACTTCCTGGAAAATTGATGGGAAAATGATGGAAACAGTGACAGACTATTTTCTTGGGCTCCAAAATCACCACAGATGGTGACTGCAGCCATGAAATTAAAAGACACTTGCTCCTTGGAAGAAAAGCTATGACCAACCTAGGCAGCATATTAAAAAGCAGAGACATTACTTTGCCAACAAAGGTCCATCTAGTCACTATGGTTTATCCAGTGGTTATGTTATGGATGTGAGAGTTGGACTATAAAGAAAGCTGAGTACTGAAAAATTGATGCTTTTGAACCGTGCTGTGGGAGAAGACTCTTGAGAGTCCCTTGGACTGCAAGGATATCAAATCAGTCCATTCTAAAGGACATCAGTCTTGAATATCATTGGAAGGACTGTTTCTGAAGCTTAAGTTCCAATACTTTGGCCACCTGATGAGAGTAACTAACTCCTTAGAAAAGACCTTGATGCTGGGCAAGATTGAAGGCAGGAGGAGAAGGGGACGACAGAGGATGAGATCATTGGATGGCTTCATGACTTGATAGACATGAGTTTGAGCAAGCTCTGGGAGTTGGTGGAGGACAGGGAAGCCTGGCGTGCTGCAGTCCACGGGATCACAAAGAGTCGAACACAACTGAGCGACTGAACTGAACTGAAACTATACAAAAGTGCTCACCAATGAAGAAAAACATAAATAACCACAAAGAAAAATGGGCAAATGAGATTTAGAGAAAAGAAATCCAAGTGGCCAGTGAATGTGAGCTCTTGCTCAACCTTGCTAGGAGTTAGGGAAGTAAACAATGACATAGCCTCTCAAAGCCATTAGATGACCAAAAGCTGAGAGTGAAAATACCTGTTGTGAAGAAAGCCGGGGAGAAGGGTACTCTAATGTATGTGGAAATGGCCATTGTTTCAGCCGTTTTGAAAAGAAATATGTTATTAGCCATTGAAGTTGATAACACATTTACTTAAACCACTCTTAGGAATCTACTCCATGGGAATACAATCACTAGATTAGGTATATATGAGATTATGTTTATTGTACACTGTACTAGTCAGACTGAAAACAAAGTGGATGACCCTCAGGAGGTAAATGATTTAAGTATTTATGGCATAACCATATCAGGTATTAGGCAGCCATTGAAAGACATAAATTGTGTTTTTATGAAGCATTTCCCCTGGTAGGCTCTCACATGATCCTCACAACAACCTGATGAAGTAGGTAGTAATGATGTTACAGGTTACATTGTTACAAAGTTATCCAAGGCCTCAGTGAACACTGTTGAATACACTGTATTTTCTCTTTATGCCAGTTGACTTGGAGAGATTTTCATAATATTGTTCAGAATGAAAATCTTCAGTTCAGTCGCTCAGTTGTGTCCGACTCTTTGCAACCCCATGGACTGCAGCATGCCAGGCTTCCCTGTCCATCACTAATTCCTGGAGCCTGTTCAAACTCATGTCCATCAAACTGGTGATGCCATCCAACCATCTCATCCTCTGTCATCCCCTTCTCCTCCTGCCCTCAATCTTTCCCAGCATCAGGGTCTTTTCCAATGAGTCAGTTCTTTGCATCAGGTGGCCAAAGTATTGGAGTTTCAGCTTCAGCATCAGTCCTTCAAATGAATATTCAGGACTGATTTCCTCTGGATGAACTGGTTGGATCTCCTTGCAGTCCAAGGGACTCTCAAGGGTCTTCTCCAATACCACAGTTCAAAAGCATCTATTCTTTGGCACTCAGCTTTCTTTTTATTCCAACTCTCACATCCATACCAGACTACTAGAAAAACCATAGCTTTGACTAGACAGAGCTTTGTTGGCAAAGTAATGTCTCTGCTTTTTAATATGCTTTCTAGGTTGGTCACAGCTTTTCTTCCAAGGAGCAAGTGTCTTTTAATTTCATGGTTGTGGTCATCATCTGCAGTGATTTTGGAGCCCCACAAAATACAACATTATTATAAAAATAAATGGCCCCTACACTTTGTATACAGATACACACAAACCCCATAGCATGCTATGTATCTAGGATATGTTTGTAAACCAGAAAAGTCTGATGTGTTACACATGAGATAACAGTATTTCTTAAGGAAGAAGGAAATTTACTATTTATGGTAAAAGAAAATTTTGAAGCCTCTAATCCCATATAGCTATTTATGAAAGAATGATTATCTGGGTATGAAAGAGTGGATTGTCATTTTTATTTTTACCTTGGTTTTTAATACTGAATTGTATTATTATTGAATGAGCATGCATGATTTAGGGAACAGAAAGTGATACCGACTGTGGGGGAAAACCTAAGTTAATGGGGACATGATAATTCTGTAAACCCACCTCAAGATTATTTCCCCCACATCTCTAGAACTTAAAAAAATTATGCTAATGTAAAGATATGGTGATGATATGTAAGATTTAATATGTAAGACTCTAAACATCAAGTCATGAAAGCAAAGTTTTTTTTCAGAAGTTAAACTTAATATACATTTTAATATGTATGCAGATTCCTCAAAAAAAGTAGTTTCATTTTAATGTGGTGACATACTGTTTAATTAATTGGAAACAAATTAAAGTGTGTTTCACTTACTGAATAGGAACCAGTAACAATTATTTTGACATGCCTATATAAATATTTACATATCTTAAATGAATTTTGTTATACACAAACTATAATCATATTACTTTTAATAGTATTGATTAAATTATGAGTTCCTGAGGAGGAGCAGCACAGTCTTACATTACCACTGAAGAAATTTATTTTTTATTCTGTTCTCCGTGGATAACATCATCTCCAGCATCATGTGGACACTAGGGTGGAGAAGGGTGGACCCAAGCCCCAAAGTTCCCACTGCATAAGGGAATGTGTGTAAGGGATGGATCTAAAAGGGTGGAGAAGGAAGTTCCATGGTGGCCTAATGGTTAGAATTCTGGGCTTTCACTGCTCTGGCCTGGGTTCAGTCCCTGCTTGCGGAACTGAGATTCCCACATGCTGCGAGGTATGGCCAAAAAATAAACTCATTAAAAAAAAAAAAACTAAAACGGAAAGGCAATGAAGCATAGCAGAGAATATGATCCCACAGCAAAAGCTTCAAGAAACAGGGAAATGCTCCAGTTTGGAGACGCGTGTGGGTAGAGAATCTTCTCTCCGTTTTGGAGGAGGGACTGCAGGAGAAGAGTTATCCTCGGAGGAGGCCCAGGTTCCCCTTCAGGCCTGGAGGCAGACAGACTGCTATGACAAGATGAGGATGTAGGAGGCTGACTGGACCGGGATTAGGATTCCAAAGGCTGCAGTGAAAGGGGCTGAGATGAAGGATAACAGGGGGATTTGCCAGGCTGAGGGAACGGAGGAAGGGCATAAAAGAGCTAGGGAAGACAGGTGGTCTTAGCTGGGCTTGAGTTCTTGCCTCGCTCCCTCTACATGAGAGTTATGATTAGCAGTGATTGGCCTCCACCCAATTTCATACAGATTCTATTGGTGATGCTGTAACCACCTACTTGTCTCAGGAACATGTTTATATGGGCCTGGAGACAGTGGTGGAGCCGAAGGGCAGGGCCTCCAAGGAGGTTCAGGGGAGTTCTAGGTGATGCATATTATTGTGCTGAGTTGTTGTGTTCTCACTTTCTATCCAAGTCACAATTAACAGCGGTATGTTTTTGAGTACAAAAATACCACTGTTAATAGCTAGTATTTACTCTTTGGTTATGAGCTAGACTGGACTCAATTTCTGGAGTTGTTTGGGTTTTTCTCACCTGATTCAGGACATGGTCTATTTCAGTTTGTGAAGTAGAGCTGCTGATGTGTTGCAGTTGTCATATTTGGCTGAGCGGGACTCCTTTCTTTGAGCTCCTTTTGTATTGTGAAGCTTGGTTTTCCAAGTTCTCTTGTCCCCAAGGTCCTTGGCTGAGGACTACTTTGTAACCACATTCTTCTAGCCAGCCTGATGTAAAGTAACAGAGCTTACCAGTAGCATTCAATATCTCAGACTGAGAGATCACTTTAAGAAAAAGGCTGACTTCAGTGACTCACAAAACCAGACTTTTGCCGTATAGAGGAGGAGGGGAAAGTATCAAGGAATTCAATGAAGAAATGTGGAAAAAGTTCAAGTTGCAGTAATTTATTCTTAAGAGCCATGCTTGGCCCCATTTATGTCTATTCTTTAACTTCTCAAAACTGCCATCTATCTGAAAACATTAAGGTATTAGGAACTGAAATCTGTTAATGTGAAACAAAAAGTAATGTATGAGTTTAGAATTTCATTGCAAATAAAACTTTATTGCATAGATGTTAACTAGACTCATTATAGTAATCATTTTGCAATATATATAAATACCGACTTATTATTTTGTATGTAAAAAGTAAAAGTGTTGCTCAGTCAGTCATGTCTGACTCTTTGCAGCCCCCTGGACTGTAATCCACCATGCTCCTCTGCCCCTGGGATTTCCTAGGCAAGAACGCTGGAGTGGGTAGCCCTTCCCTTCTCCAGGGGATCTTCACAACACAGAGATCGAACCTGGGTCTTCTGCATTACAAGTGGATTCTGTACCATCTGAGCCACCACCTGAAAATAATATAATGTTATAATATGAATTTTTAAAAAACTTTATTGAACTCTTTCTGTTAATGTTTCGGCTTAGAGTTCAGGTATTTCTTTAGATCCAGGCAGTTACTCTGACAGTGGAGGTTCATTTTCAATGTTAGGAGCTTTTTAAGGACAGTCAGGAACCAGTTGATATTTTCATGGACCTAGTTTTGAAGTGACTTTCAACCTCAAGTTACTTTGACCTTTTTGGTTTCTGTTTCTTAAATTAAGTTGCTTTGAAAACAACTACATATTTAGAGCCTAGGAGTGGGCTGATGATGTCGTCATTTATGAACTACCCTTGGACATTGGTCTGTTATCCCCACATTCTCCTCCAGTTTTTCCTTCCTGCCTTGATGGGACAAGTCCTAGAAAAAGGCTTTTTTAAGCCATAGTCCTAGACTTATCAGTCCATGTTCCTCTTTGGGGATCTCCCACCTCAAAATATGAGCCCTTAAATACTAGCTTCTTAGCCTTTTATTTATAATTTGTGTGAGAATTGAATAGCTTCCCATATTCAAGGCTAAAAGCATACACTTCCCATATTCAAGGCTAAAAGCATACACTTCCCATATTCAAGGCTAAAAGCATACACTCTGAAACATGTTTTCACCCATGATATCTACAAAATATGATTAAACTTGTGTGTTGACTCACGCAATGGGAGACAAATTGGAATTTTAGGATATACTTCTTTCTTCTTTCACGCAGATATGACTATTGTGCTTGACCTACACTATCTAGTTAAAGTGATATTAAGACAAAGTGTTTTATATAATTAGCTCTTTTTATTCATTTAGGATATTTTAAGAGGAATAGGCTTTGAAAATTAAAGATAGATATTAAATAATAACCACAAAAGACTTCAGCATGAGGGATAATTAATGCTTGAGAGATTTCAAGACAGATAAAGTATATTATCCCATGGATAACTAACTTTTATTTCTTAATATAACAGTAACATTTCTTAATGATCCTACATGTTCATTTTCAGTTATATAAAAGTCTAGTCACACTTGCTTTAAATCAGAAAGAAATATATTCCAGATTGTTTCCCTAAGTGAAAATATGGTTTCATTCAGTTAAATACTATTAGTCAATAATTACAGAAAAGTCAACACTATTTAATGTTATTTGAAATAAAAGTCATATTATGGAACTATACTTAAATAAGAAGCACTATATAAAATGTAATTTTAGGTATTTACTATAAAATATATAAAAGATTGAAAGGAAATATATCAAAATATTGAAAGATTTTATCTTTGAAAAACATACTGATTTTTTTTCTGCTTAATCTTAAAATAACTAATAGTAGGATTAGTTTAATTTCTGGTTTATCACTTACACTCAAGTGAAAGTAAAGTTAAAATACTGACCGAAATATTAAAATTTAACTTTTAGTTGCATTTAGATGATTCATTAGAAAAACTATAGAACAAACAGTCTCTAAGAGATGAATATTTTTAAAGCTTCTCAGTTACCTAGGGACAAAACTGGGGCTTTAATTCAGTTCTCTTGATTAATACATTTATAATTAAATTAAGCTTTCTTCTTAAAAATATACGTGGTGTGTTCAGGCAGGATGCATACAGAGACATACAGAATCTGAGTAATTCTACAGGATAAATAATTCAGTCTTTTCATCACAAGGAAAAGCAAAGAAAAGGGGAGTGGCTATCATAGATTTTAAAAGGATTAAATTATATTTCAGTTAATATTCTGTAAGATACTTATTTGGATCCTAATAAAAAATCAAAGCCAGAGATTTAGGTCAGACAGATACATTGGATATGGATGTTTCCATGTGCCATTAGGGAATAATTGTAATTTTTGTTAGTTGTTAATAGAATGGTGATATTTTGGTTATTTTGCAAGGCCCTATTTGTTATAGTTTATGGTATAGTATTATGTGTGTGGAGGAAGTAACTTCCTTGGGTTTGTGCATAAAGTTGTATGGTATCTATAATATGGTTTGACTGCAAAAAAAAAAAAAAGAAAAGTGCGAGCAAATATGAGAGAAGAAAACAACTCGTCTATTGTCAATTATTTCTGATTTCTCAAACCATCTTCAGTTTATAGTGAAGGTCATTTTCTGACGCTGTGGCTTATTCTAAAGAATAATTCTAAACTAGGACTTATACCTCGCCTTTCTCCTTCTTGCTGAAGTTGTTGAGGGAACAGGCTGATATCCAAACGGGGCCACCGTGAGAGAGTAATTGAATTTTAGCTGCTTTTGAAGAGAGGTTTCCACTAATTTCAGTGAAGGTGCTGGTGCTTGAAGGAAGACCTTACCTCCAGAAATAATCAATGACACTTCCTCTGGTGACATATTTATTAACTAGTCGTTTGTTTGCCGTTAATCAGCCCCACAGGAATGGTCTAATATGGTTGAAACCAGAATGTAGTTTATAGCAGCCTTTATAAGGCATGTCTTTAACCAAATGGTAAACTATTCCCTTAATAGGCATTCCATTGAAAATTATAGTAGACTTGTTTTCCATGGACTTCCCAGCCCTACATTCCAAGAAAGTCGCAGCAGACTGCAGGCATAACCACTCCATTCTTTTACTATTGTTATGTTGTCTTGCGGAGAGATCTGTTAGACTCACTGTGAAGCAGATTATTAGTTTTTATTTTTGCTGATCAGCCTTTGACTCCTGGGCTGGGAATCAGTTATGAGATAAAATGCAGCACCTGTTACAGATGCTTGTGCAGAAACAGGGGCTGAGCAGTGGAAATAGTCTCTTGTGGCCTAAGAAAAAAATTGGGAGTGCATAGGAAATAGGAATATGTTCCAGACTTACTTCAGGAAAAATGGGTTACATTTTCTTTTTCTCAGCCTGAAAAAAGAAAAGACCTCTATTCAGAGGATATATTGCGTTTGTTGTCAGGACCCAGAAGTGACCTTAGAAGGCTCTTGGTTCTACTCTCTGATCTCTTCCAGAAAAAAAGAAAATGACTTCAGATCAATGATTCCAAAATTAAAGTCATTAACTTAGTTGGTAGTTGACGGTCCTGTAATCAACTTTCCTCAAACGCATTGCTGCCTAGGATGCTCCCTTCTGGTACAGAGGACGTGAGGTTTACACCCAGAGACTCCTCAGACTAGGATGGCCAACTGAGCACACAGGGCTACTTCCCAAAGTCCCACCTTCACCTCCAGGCACTCCCTGGTGGGGTGGAGATTCACGGGGACAGGTTGTAGGAAACAAAGAAGTTACGTTTTTTGAAAATCTGAGTAGACTGAGCGACTTCACTTTCACTTTTCTCTTTCATGCATTGGAGAAGGAAATGGCAACCCACTCCAGTATTCTTGCCTGGAGAATCCCAGGGATGGGGGAGCCTGGTGGGCTGCCGTCTATGGGGTCACACAGAGTCGGACACAACTGAAGTGACTTAGCAGCAGCAGCAGCAGCATGATGCTTTTGAACTGTGGTGTTGGAGAAGACCCTTGAGAGTCCCTTGGACTGCAAGGAGATCCAACCAGTCCATTCTGAAGGAGATCAGCCCTGGGATTCCTTTGGAAGGAATGACGCTAAAGCTGAAACTCCAGTACTTTGGCCACCTCATGCGAAGGGATTGGAAAAGACTCTTCTCATTGGAAAAGACTCTGATGCTGGGAGGGATTGGGCACAGGAGGAGAAGGGGACGACCGAGGATGAGATGGCTGGATGGCATCACGGACTCGATGGACGTGAGTCGGAGTGAACTCCGGGAGATGGTGATGGACAGGGAGGCCTGGCGTGCTGCGATTCATGGGTCGCAGAGAGTCGGACACGACTGAGCGACTGAACTGAACTGAATATGAGTTAATTTTTGTTCTAATACAATAACTTTTTAGCAGTTTGGTTATGCATATATCGGTCCTAGCAAAGTAATGCTCAAAATTCTCCAAGTCAGGTTTCAACAGTACGTAATCTGTGAACCTCTACATGTTCAAGTTGGATTTAGAACAGGCAGAGGAACCAGAGGTCAAATTGCCAACATCCGTTGGATTATCAAAAAAGCAAGAGAGTTCCAGAACATCTACTTCTGCTTTATTGACTATGCCAAAGCCTTTGTGTGGATCACAACAAATGGTGGAAAATTCTTCAAGAGATGGGAATACCAGACCAGCTGACCTGCCTCTTGAGAAACCTGTATGCAGGTCAGGAAGCAACAGTTAGAACTGGACATGAAACAACAGACTGGTTCCAAATCGGGGAAAAAGTACATCAAGGCTGTATATTGTCACCCTGCTTATTTAACTTATATGCAGAGTACATCATGAGAAATGCCAGGCTGGATGAAGCACAAGCTGGAATCAAGATTGCTGTGAGAAATATCAATAACTTCAGATATGCAGATGACACCACCCTTATGGCAGAAAGTGAAGAGGAACTAAAAAGCCTCTTGATGAAAGTGAAAGAGAAGAGTGAAAAAGCTGGCTTAAAGCTCAACATTCAGAAAACGAAGATCATGGCATCTGGTCCCATCACTTCATGTCAAATAGATGGAGAAATAGTGGAAAAAGTGACAGATTTTATTTTGGGGGGTTCCAAAATCACTGCAGATGGTGACTGCAGCCATGAAATTAAAAGACATTTGCTCCTTGGAAGAAGAGCTATGACCAACCTACACAGCATATTAAAAAGCAGAGATATTACTTTGCCAACAAAGGTCCATCTAGTCAAAGCTATGGTTTTTCCAGTAGTCATGTATAAGAGTTGGACTATAAAGAAAGCTGAGCGCCGAAGAATTGATGCTTTTGAACTGTGGTGTTGGAGAAGACTCTTGAGAGTCCCTTGGACTGCAAGGAGATCGAACAAGTCCATCCTAAAGGAAATTATTCCTGAATATTTCAGCTGAAGCTGAAACTCCAATACTTTGGCCACCTCATGAGAAGAGTTGACTCATTGGAAAAGACTGATGCTGGGAGGGATTGGGGGCAGGAAGAGAAAAGGATGACAGAGGATGAGATGGTTGGATGGCATCACCAACTCAACAGACACAAGTTTGGGTGAACTCCGGGAGTTGGTGATGGACAGGGAGGCCTGGTGTGCTGTAGTCCATGGGGTCACAAAGGGTCAGACATGACTGAGCAACTGAACTGAACTGAACTGAACTGAACTGATGTTGGTCCCATGATAGCTTTCTGTTTAAACAGAATATTCTTCTCAACCACCCTAGGCAATGAAGTAGTTGGGAAAAAATGGGATGAAAGTCTTTTGAAGGAAAAGAAGCCATAAATGTGGAATATATATAGAAGAGACCATTATAATTTAAACTTTAGGAATCATAAAGAAGCCTTGGAAAAGAAAATAGAATTGCTAATAGAGCCCCAAAGGCAACATCTGAGAGAAACATGTTGGTCAGTAATCTCTCTCCCAATTTTAGAACTGCAGAGGTAAGGCAGGAGGGCTTTATGCCTTTTGATACCTCCATCAGTAAAATTGGAATGATCATGTCCCCATGATCACTTAACAAAATACCAGGGAAGTAATTATTTTTCTTGTTTAAGGTTTATTGGTAAGAAACACAAACCAAACTTAAACTCTGATAGACATATCTGAGGAATCCTACGGATTTTTCTTGCTTAAGATTTTGGGCACATGGGAGCAATTTCTAAAGAAACATTTCAATGAAAATTTCTTATCTGGAATACAATGATGATAGATTTATCATTTTAAGTAGTTACCTATTCATCCAGATATTTGAGAGTAAATTTTTTATTTCACTAGAAATAAAAGAATAAAAGTTCTTATACAACCAAATACCATTAGAAGGTAAGCAGAAGAGTGCATTATGATAAACATGAGCCAGACTGTCCCAACGTTGAAACAGATTACTGTATCATGCTGAGATAGACATCATCCAACTGCTGTGTTTTTTGACTTTAGGATTTGGTTTCTGTTAGGTCACCCAAGGGATATCAAGTTCTACAAAGTTTTGTTTTACCCTGTGATTTACAAATCTGAGACCTTGATGTGAAATTCACAATTCTCTCTAGTGTATTTATAACTTCCTTTGGTTTTCATCTGTTTGGCACATCTCAAGTTCCCATTAGGCATTAGCTACTCAGCTAGGAACTGGGCATGCTAATGAAAAGACAATCATTTTTTTAAACTTTTCTATTGGAGTACAGTAAATTAACAATATGGTGTTAATTTCAGATGTACAGCAAATTAAGTCAGTTATACATATAAATGTTCCTATTTTTCAAATGCTTTTCCCAATTATGTTGTTACATTGAGCAGAATTACCTGTGCTATATAGCACATCCTTGTTGGTTATCTGTTTTATATATAGCAGTGTGTACATGTCCATCTCAGACTTGCTAACTAAAACATCATTTCTGTCATTTGAGTGAGAATACAGAAATGCAAACCATTCATTACAACTAATTATATCTTATCAGGGACACATACATAAAATGCAATGGGAGGGTAGGGAAAAGTGCTCCTAAATCAGTCATGGAGATTATGACTAGTTCCTTGGCCACTAACTGTGGATTTTCAGAAAGAATATGTAGGAATTTTAATAAATCATATTATAACAAGTTCCAGTATGTGTGTGTGTATATTTTGTGTGTATATATATTTTTTAAACCAATGATTCTTAGGATTAGGATTGCATCTTGTGAACCTTTTTCAACCATCATTTAGAAAACATAGCATGAGAGGTCTTGAAAAAACAAGATTCTAATATCTACAGAGGAACCATTCAGTTGGGCTCACAACTACTGAAGGAGACTGGTAATAGTTTAGTGAACCTGATAACTTCAGGTTATTTTTTCTTGAATAAAAAACCCTGAAATTATCTGATTCATTTGGCCACAGTTAGTAGCCAAGATGTTAACCGATGATTTATAGTGAAGTAATATTATTTTTTTTCTCTTTGCAAGATATTTGCTTTAAAAACTTAGTTCTGCATTTCAACAGGGAGACGAATCTTTGTTCCAGTGTCATAAGAGCATGCCTCTTAAATTGAATCTAATTTATGCCTAATATTGGAATTCTGGTACTTGAAAGAAAAAAACTTAATGATTAAATTTATTATAAATTTTAACAATTCTTGAGGTAGTAATTATTTAATTTAGGTACTTCCAATTACTATATTTAATTAGATATTTCTAAGCAGATGTTTTTGGTTCTCAGGTAGGCAGATTTTTTAGAATGTACAATATAATGGAAAGATTTTCATAGGCTAAAAAGATAATAAAACTTATATTCATCGAGTGCACACTAATTACCAGATGTGGTTCTAATAGTGAAAAGTAACAATTTTTTTTCTCTTTGCAAGATATTTGCTTTAAAAACTTAGTTCTGCATTTCAACAGGGAGACAAATCTTTGTTCCAGTGTCATAAGAGCATGACTCTTAAATTGAATCTAATTTATGCCTAATATTGGAATTCTGGTATTTGAAAGAAAAAAACTTAATGATTAAATTTATTATAAATTTTAACAATTCTTGAGGTAGTAATTATTTTATTTAGGTACTTCCAATTATTATATTTAATTAGATATTTCTAAGCAGATGTTTTTGGTTCTCAGGTAGGCAGATTTTTTTAGAATGTACAATATAACGGAAAGATTTTCATAGGCTAAAAAGATAATAAAACTTATATTCATCGAGTGCACACTAATTACCAGATGTGGTTCTAATAGTGACGAGCATTTCTAGTTTTGGAGCTATAATAAATAACGATGCTGTAAATATTCTTCTCTCTTGGTACACATGCACATAAATTTTTTTTTGTTATGAATGTGATTTCCATATCTTATGATAGGAAAACATTTAGTTCTAAGTAATAGCACCAAACATCTTTTAAAAATGATCGTACAAATTTTCCTCCCATTTGTAGCATATGAGAGTTCCAGTTGTGCATTATCCTAACCAACATTTGGTGTTCTCCCAAGTCTGATGGGTGTTTAGTGGTATCTTATTTTGATCTTAATTTGTACTTCATAGTGACTAGTAATGATGAGCATATTTGCATATATTTATTAATCTTCTTTTGTAAAATGCCCACTTAGATATCCTCTCTTGTAAATTTCCCACTAAAATTTTTATCATTTTAAAGATGAGGTTATCTTTTTCTCGCAAAAGTTACTTTTATTTTATATGTGAGTCCTGTTTAAGATATCTTTATTGCAGTTGTCTTTTCCTACAATGTGTTTCACATGTTCATTCTTAGTATCATTTCATGAAAAGAAGGTCTTTCTTTTAGTTTGATAATTACTCGGTCTTATTTATGGATATTCTTTTTGTGTTCTGTTTAAGAAATATTTGCCTATGCAGGGTTATGAAAAAATATGAATATTGGCAGGTTTTATTAAATAACTTGATGTCGTTTCTATTGCCTTTTAGCTTTCATCAGTTCTACTCAAAGGCAGTTGTAAATACTATTGATCTTTTTGAGGATGATGTACAATATCTCTTTTCCTCTGCTGCTCTGAGATCTTCTGCTTGTTTTTCAGCAGTTTTACTAATAGGTGCTTAGATGTGATTTTATTGGACTTTATCTAGCTTGGTATTCATGGAGGATCTTGAATCTGTGTCTTGATGTTTTTCATCAGTTTTGCAAAATCCTTTATTATCTATTCAAATATCACTTATGCCCTATTCTCTATATCTTCTCCTGAAACTCTTAATTTCACCTATAATACATATTTTCCTCTTATAAGTCTGCTACATTTTTCATCTTTTTAAGATTTGATGATTTAGTCTGGATATTTTTTGTGGTCCAATCTTTCTCTTCACTATTCCTCTTGTTGTTGTTGTGGTTTAGGTGCTAAATTGTATCTCTTTTGCAGCCCCATGGACTAGACCCCACTAGGCTCCTCTGTCCATGGGATTTCCCAGGCAAGAATGACTGGAGGGGGTTGCCATTCCCTTCTCCAGGGGATCTTCCGGGACCAGGGATCAAACCCACATCTCCTGCATTGGCAGGCAGACTCTACCACTGAGCCACCAAGGAAGCCAGGCCTCTTATTATTTGTATCTAATCTGCATTCAGTCTCACTGAGTTCTTAATTTTAGTTATTGCCTTTTCCAGTTCTAAACTTTCTATATGATTTAAAACAAAGAGCCTGTGTGGATTTCTATTTTTTACCTTATTAATCATAGTTATTTATAATCTGTGTCTGGAACTCTTGTAGATCTACTTATTTTTCCGATTTTTCTCTTAGTCTTTGGTCTTTGTCTTCAGAATATGTGTGGCAGTAATTAACTGAATCTCAGACATTGTGATTTGAAATTTTTAGGAGTAATTCGAGATTCTGGGTGGTGCTCTTGCAGTCTGTTAGACTAGGAAAGACTACATAATGTTTTGAGCTAATCAAAACTAGGTTTAGTCTTTGTGAGAGCTGATTTACTTTCAGTTTATTTATGATTTATTCTGGCTATTCCTGCAATGTACCACTCAAGCAGTTCCAACTCCCAGACTCCGTGAAATGAATGAAAGCTTCTCAACCTCTTGGCTGTTGCTTACACGTTGGCAAAGGCCTCAAGTAGACATGCTGCACAAAACATCAGGTTCACTTTTCAGCGTTTATATTCAAATAAGGATCTTGGTTCCTTGAGTCTTGACTGCCTTGATAGTTTTTGGATACTTCTAGTCAATTTTTTAAGATTTTATCCAAATTTTATACTTATTTTCATGGGGAAAGTTGATGTAATANAGCTGATTTACTTTCACTTTATTTATGATTTATTCTGGTTATTCCTGCAATGTACCACTCCAGCAGTTCCAACTCCCAGACTCCGTGAAATGAATGAAAGCTTCTCAACCTCTTGGCTGTTGCTTACATGTTGGCAAAGGCCTCAAGTAGACATGCTGCACAAAACATCAGGTTCAGTTTTTAGCATTTATATTCAAATAAGGATCTTGGTTCCATAGTTTTTGGATACTTCTAGTCAATTTTTTAAGATTTTATCCAAATTTTATACTTATTTTCATGGGGAAAGTTGATGTAATATAAATTAGTCTGCTATAATTGGAAGTGGAAATAGCTTGTTGTTATTTGCTCAAGAAGTATTAATACTTTTAGTGCCTACTATAGCCCAGGTACTATTATCCTGCTAAGTCGCTTCAGTCGTGTCCGACTCTGTGCGACCCCAGAGATGGCAGCCCACCAGGCTCCCCCATCCCTGGGATTCTCCAGGCAAGAACACTGGAGTGGGTTGCCATTTCCTTCTCCTATTGTCCTAGGCACTGGCAAATAATGGGGGTTTTCTTTGGTTTTATTTATTTATTTATTTATTTCGGCTGCACTGGGTCTTTCTCGCTGTGCCTGGGCTTTCTCTAGTCACGGCCAGTAGGGCAGTATGCGGGCTTCCACTGTGCTGGCTTCTCCTGTTTGCCAGCACAGGCTTCAGGGATGCAGGCTCAGTAGTTGTGGCATGTGGGCTTAGTTGCTCTGTGTCATATGGATTTTCCTGGACCAGGGATCAAATATGTGTCCCCTGAGTGGGCAGGCGGATTCTTTTCCACTGTACTATCAGGGAAGTCCAATAGTGTTTAAATGCTATTAAAAGTTGCTCTTTTCATGGAACTCAAATTCTAGAGAAGACAGATAAAATAAAAATAAGGTAATTTCAACTAGTGATAAAGGCTATGAAGGAAATAAACAGCATGATGTATAAAAGAGTAACTGGTTATAGAGAGAAGGCTGCTTTAAAGAGACAGTCATGAAAGTCATCTCCAAAGAGGGGACACTTGAACTGAGACGTGCAAGATGTGAAGGAGGCAGCCAAGTGAAAAAGTAGGAAAAACAGAGGAAATGGGAGGTCTGAGGGGCCCTCGTCCAGGGTAAGGAGCAGCGGCTGTGCTTTGCTGGAGCAGCCGTGAAGAGATACCCCACATCCAAAGTAAGAGGAACCCAAGTAAGATGGTAGGTGTTGTGAGAGGGCATCAGAGGGCAGACACACTGAAACCATCATCACAGAAAATTAGTCAATCTAATCACTCTAGGACCACAGCCTTGTCTAACTCAGTGAAACTAAGCCATGCCCTATGGGGCCACCCAAGACAGGCAGGTCATGGTGGAGAGGTCTGACAGGATGTGGTCCATTGGAGAAGGGAATGGCAAACCACTTCAGTATTCTTGCCTTGAGAACCTCATGAACAGTATGAAAAGGCAAAATGATAGGATACTGAAAGAGGAACTCCCCAAGTCATTAGGTGCCCAATATGCTACTGGAGATCAGTGGAGAAATAACTCCAGAAAGAATGAAGGGATGGAGCCAAAGCAAAAGCAATACCCAGTTGTGGATGTCTCTGGTGATAGAAGTAGGCTCTGATGCTGTAAAGAGCAATATTGCATAGGAACCTGGAATGTCAGGTCCATGAATCAAGGCAAATTGGAAGTGGTCAAACAAGAGATGGCAAGGGTGAACGTCGACATTCTAGGAATCAGCGAACTAAAATGGACTGGAATGGGTGAATTTAACTCAGATGACCATTATATCTACTACTGCGGGCAGGAATCCCTCAGAAGAAATGGAGTAGCCATCATGGTCAACAAAAGAGTCCGAAATGCAGTACTTGGATGCAATCTCAAAAACGACAGAATGATCTCTGTTCGTTTCCAAGGCAAACCATTCAATATCACAGTTATCCAAGTCTATGCCCCAACCAGTAATGCTGAAGAAGCTGAAGTTGAACGGTTTTATGAAGACCTACAAGACCTTGTAGAACTAACACCCAAAAAAGATGTCCTTTTCATTATAGGGGACTGGAATGCTAAAGTAGGAAGTCAAGAAACACCTGGAGTAACAGGCAAATTTGGCCTTGGAATGCGGAATGAAGCAGGGCAAAGACTAATAGAGTTTTGCCAAGAAAATGCACTGGTCATAGCAAACACCCTCTTCCAGCAACACAAGAGAAGACTCTACACATGGACATCACCAGATGGTCAACACCGAAATCAGATTGATTATATTCTTTGCAGCCAAAGATGGAGAAGCTCTATACAGTCAACAAAAACAAGACCAGGAGCTGACTGTGGCTCAGATCATGAACTCCTTATTTCCAAATTCAGACTTAAATTGAAGAAAGTAGGGAAAACCGCTAGACCATTCAGGTATGACCTAAATCAAATCCCTTATGATTATACAGTGGAAGTGAGAAATAGATTTAAGGGCCTAGATCTGATAGACAGAGTTCCTGATGAACTATGGAATGAGGTTCGTGACATTGTACAGGAGACAGGGATCAAGACCATCCCCATGGAAAAGAAATGCAAAAAAGCAAAATGGCTGTCTGGAGAAGCCTTACAAATAGCACTGAAAAGAAGAGAGGCGAAAAGCAAAGGAGAAAAGAAAAGATATAAGCATCTGAATGCAGAGTTCCAAAGAATAGCAAGAAGAGATAAGAAAGCCTTCTTCAGCAATCAATGCAAAGAGATAGAGGAAAACAACAGAATGGGAAAGACTAGAGATCTCTTCAAGAGAATTGGAGATACCAAGGGAACATTTCATGCAAAGATGGGCTCGATAAAGGATAGAAATGGTATGGACCTAACAGAAGCAGAAGATATTAAGAAGAGGTGGCAAGAATACACAGAAGAACTGTACAGAAAAGATCTTCACGACCCAGATAATCATGAGGATGTGATCACTAATCTAGAGCCAGACATCTTGGAATGTGAAGTCAAGTGGGCCTTAGAAAGCATCACTAAGAACAAAGCTAGTGGAGGTGATGGAATTCCAGTTGAGCTGTTTCAAATCCTGGAAGATGATGCTGTGAAAGTGCTGCACTCAATATGCCAGCAAATTTGGAAAACTCAGCAGTGGCCACAGGACTGGAAAAGGTCAGTTTTCATTCCAATTCCAAAGAAAGGCAATGCCAAAGAATGCTCAAACTACCGCACAATTGCACTCATCTCACACGCTAGTAAAGTAATGCTCAAAATTCTCCAAGCCAGGCTTCAGCAATATGTGAACCGTGAACTCCCTGATGTTCAAGCTGGTTTTAGAACAGGCAGAGGAACCAGAGATCAAATTGCCAACATCCGCTGGATCATGGAAAAAGCAAGAGAGTTCCAGAAAAACATCTATTTCTGCTTTATTGACTATGCCAAAGCCTTTGACTGTGTGGATCACAATAAACTGTGGAAAATTCTGAAAGAGATGGGAATACCAGACCACCTAACCTGCCTCTTGAGAAATCTGTATGCAGGTCAGGAAGCAACAGTTAGAACTGCACATGGAACAACAGACTGGTTCCAAATAGGAAAAGGAGTACGTCAAGGCTGTATATTGTCTCCCTGCTTATTTAACTTATATGCAGAGTACATCATGAGAAACGCTGGACTGGAAGAAACACAAGCTGGAATCAAGATTGCCGGGAGAAATATCAATAACCTCAGATATGCTGATGACACCACCCTTATGGCAGAAAGTGAGGAGGAGCTAAAAAGCCTCTTGATGAAAGTGAAGGAGGAGAGCGAAAAAGTTGGCTTAAAGCTCAACATTCAGAAAACGAAGATCATGGCATCCGGTCCCATCACTTCATGGGAAATAGATGGGGAAACAGTGGAAACAGTGTCAGACTTTATTTTTTTGGGCTCCAAAATCACTGCAGATGGTGACTGCAGCCATGAAATTAAAAGACGCTTACTCCTTGGAAGAAAAGTTATGACCAACCTGGATAGTATATTCAAAAGCAGAGACATTACTTTGCCGACTAAGGTCCGCCTAGTCAAGGCTATGGTTTTTCCTGTGGTCATGTATGGATGTGAAAGTTGGACTGTGAAGAAAGCTGAGCGCCAAAGAATTGATGCTTTTGAACTGTGGTGTTGGAGAAGACTCTTGAGAGTCCCTTGGACTGCAAGGAGATCCAACCAGTCCATTCTGAAGGAGATCAACCCTGGGATTTCTTTGGAAGGAATGATGCTAAAGCTGAAACTCCAGTACTTTGGCCACCTCATGCGAAGAGTTGACTCATTGGAAAAGACTCTGATGCTGGGAGGGATTGGGGGCAGGAGGAGAAGGGGACGACCGAGGATGAGATGGCTGGGTGGCATCACCGACTCGATGGACGTGAGTCTGAGTGAACTCCGGGTGTTGGTGATGGACAGGGAGGCCTGGCGTGCTGCGATTCATGGGGTCGCAAAGAGTCGGACACGACTGAGCGACTGAACTGAACTGAACTGAGGGGCCTTGAAGTGCACAGGTAAGTGTGGCTAGGACTTAGTGAGAAAATGAACCACCTGTACAAGGTAAAATTGAAGAGGAGGTAATCTAGGTAACAGCTAGCAACCTGTATATAATGGGAGGAGGGATAATACAATTAGGAGAACTGAAAATGACTCCTAAGTTTGATTTTCTTAATAGCCGCTAGTTACCATTTATTGAGTTGGAGAAGACCAGAGAAGGAACTTATTTGGAGAATAGGTGTCAAGAGTTCTGGTTTTGACATGTTAAAGTTGAGGTGCCTGTTAGGCCTCCAAGGCCGAACATGTAAATTTGGGGACTGGCAGGAGGATGATATGAAAGCAGTGCAAATGGACAAGCTCCTCAGAAGAAATATTGCAGAGAAAGAAGAGAACCTACACCAGACCCTGGGTGACAAGAGTATTTCGATTAATCAGAAGACTAGGAGCAGTTAGAGACAGAGGAAGGAAACCAGCATCATGTCATAGTGTTTCAGTTCTTATGAATGCCCTAAAAATTAAGGCCTCAGAAATGTCCCTTGAATTTGACGATGCAGGAAACACTGGTGACTGGCAAGAACAGGCATCTTAAGAGGGGCTGGAATAGAAGCCAGGCTGGAGTAGGCTGAAGAGCAAATGGGGCCTCCAATTCTAGCAAAAGCAGGACTGAACTGATACGTGACTCATCACTCTCTAAACACATAGCCATGCTAAATTCAAATAACAAATTGAAATGTAGAGTGGCCTCACAAGAAAGGAACAGAAATTACCTGGTACATCCCTCCAAAGAAGCAACTGAAAGCTAGAGTTGTATGCATAGCAGCTGACATCAAGAAGGGGTGGGTATAAGTGGGGCAAGAAGGGTGGGGTCATCTCAGCCAGAAAGAGACCTTAAAGCTTAGTAGCTCAGGCTGTGATTCACTCGCAGTAATAGGACGGGTGGTCTCGTCTTGGGCACTGGAGGAAACGGGAGCTGAGATCCATGCATAAAACTGAGATAAGGCGCTTGTTGTACAGATGTTCTGTGTACTTTACCCTAGGTAGATTCACTCTTTCATCTCTTTAGACTTGTAGAGTCGATCTCAGCTGTCAGATCAGGCTGGAATCAGGTTAGGAATCTGTAATGCTGACTGTAGATTATGTGTGTTGAACTTCCTTGTCCGTAAAGACTGAGTAATCCTAGGTCTGAATAAGTAGTAATGTCGCAGAAATTGAACTCTTTCTGGAACTGAGCTAGGCATTCTCCTGGGAAATAGATGGGCCTCCATCTATTCCTTCACTGGAAGCTCATCCTTGAATTCTAGATGATCAATTTAGCTCAATTGCAAGTAGCACATTAGGTGGAGGTCATAGGAGGAACTCTGAGAAGCCAATGAAATGATTTAAAGCATCTAGCTCCTTTGGTTTAGGTCATAGGTTATCCATAAATTACCTCTTGTACCAATAATTCTAATTCTCTAACATGTAAATAAAAAAAATTTAAGGTAAATAATGAAAATACTGTTCAAAATATTTTACTGAAGTTCAAGCAAGACCTGATAAAGAAGCTAAAACTGTACTAGCTAAAACTTTATTAAAACTAGTAGCTAATTCCTAAACAAGGACCCCGTGGTTTCTTAGAGGTGGCCTAAAACTATTCCACTTTTATTTTCAAAATGTAAACTGTCTTACTGGGTTTTTTTCTAACTCCCAGTGTAATCAGTGTTCATTACAAAAAGGTTAAGTTCTCAAAGCAAAAGCCTTTCTCAAATTCCAGTAATTTTAGGCTCAGCTAATAATGTTCTTATTTTTACTGAGCAAACTGAGTGATTTCTTCAACTCCACTCTAGAAATATGTACATGGTAGATACTTTTCATTGCCTGAGCAAATTTCTTATTACTTGAAATACTTAAAACTCAGTGTATACTTAAGTAATACTTAAACTCCAGTAAGCTTTAAGTATTTCAGATCTTGGTAGTTCAGATCTTGTCAAGAATAACCACAGACAAAGTTTATGAAGGGAACATACCAAACCATCTTCTATGAGTATTTTTTCATTCTCAGGGATTATAATAGGCCAGGTCATGGTATTTTTCCATCTGGATTTCTGAAGAATGATTGGCTTGTGTTATGAATCTCTACCTAATTACTTGGAGTTGCCAAATTAATCCTAAATCTATTCTATTTTTATTACATCAATTTACAATTTAAGAACTTTTAGTGGCTGATTTATTTTTCTAAACAAATCACCCTAGTTTGACATCAGTGGGCCCCAGGCCTTGCTGTTTCTCCTGGATTCATTTTCTTCCCATTCATATGTGTTCCAGGCTCTTTGCCACCCCTGTGGATATAGCAGCAACTACACATCTTCTTGCAACAATTAAAATTCTATGCTTGTCTCATGACCCTAATCAAAACTTACTCACTTTTCGCTGACCTCTTATGATTTACATTTTACAGTATATGCTGTCCTCTATCCACAGGTATATATTTACTGGCTGGTTTGCTTATAGCTCTTCTTTAGTTGGAGAAGACGCTTGAGAGTCCCTTGGACCGTAAGGAGATCCAGCCAGTCCATCCTAAAGATCAGTCCTGGGTGTTCATTGGAAGGACTGATGTTGAAGCTGAAACTCTAATACTTTGGCTATCTGGTGCAAAGAGCTGACTCATTTGAAAAGACCCTGATGCTGGGAAAGATTGGGGGCAGGAGGAGAAGGGGACGACAGAGGATGAGATGGTTGAACGGCATCACCAACTCAATGGACATGGGTTTGGGTGAACTCCAGGAGCTGATGATGGACAGGGTGGCCTGGCATACTGAGGTTCATGGGATCGCAAAGAGTCAGACATGACTGAGTGACTGAACTGAACTGAACTTCTTTAGTTATTTCATGACTGTCGTATCTCTGTGGCTGGCTGTATGGAGGTATTGAGTGTACCTTGAGCACATCATGAACTAACACTGATCTCTCAGTGTGGAACCCAGAGGCGTCTTACGGATCGCTGCAGCACAAAGTTGGAAAAGGCTTAAAGTGTGAAGAGTGACACCTTCAGGGAAGAAGTAGGCCTAATGCTGGAACCTTGCATTTGATCCTAATTATTTAGCATGATATGCCTGAAATATACGGAACTAAATGTTTTATCTTAGTGTAGTCAACTGGTATACATTAAAAATTAATACTGATCAGACAAATCAATTAACATAAGTGTTTCATATTCTAAAAGTGTCAGAATGTGACTACTCCAATTCCATCAATATTAGGCTGAAGGAAAATTGTATTCCTGAGCTACTGTCTTTGTGTATAAAAGTTACTTTAGTTAATTTAAGCATTGTAATAAGTAGGAATGTTTGATTCATTTAAAGTCTAAAAAAGTCTGAACTATTTAGATTTTGTATAATTTATTCTTCTACACCACTCCGCAATCTAGGCATATTCTTTACTATACCTCTAGAGAGCTAACCTTCATGTTAATCTACAGACTGTGAGCTGTGTAGGTTCCAGCCTTTCTTTTTCATATTTAGTTTTGCCACTGGGCTCTGGGCCTCTGTCCTCACCTGTTATGTAAAGAAGTCAGGTGAAGTTGTCGCCAAAGTCTCTTCAAGTGTGAGTTCTGCATGACTAATCCATTGTAGACCATAACTAAAATAAGGGTTCTTCTGTAGTGCCTTGGGAGCTTTTACTGTTGCCAGGAATCATGCTGGAAAGATAAAGGCATCGCAGGGAATGTGCATGGAAAGACCATGAATTATGAATTATGGCCATGTTTTGAGATAGAGACTTAAGCACCAAAAAGAGCTAGTAAAGGATGTTTTGTTAGTGGTGTTTTAAGGAGAAACTTGCTTGGAAAATGTTGAGTATATCTGGGTAGAAAGTGAAATCGCTCAGTCGTGTCCGACTCTTTGCGACCCCGTGGACTATAGCCCACCAGGCTCCTCCATCCATGGGATTCTCCAGGTAAGAATACTGGAGTGGGTTGCCATTTCCTTCTCCAGAGGAATCTTCCCGACCCAGGGATCGAACCCAGATCTCCCGTATTGCAGGCAGACGCTTTAACCTCTGGGCCACCAGGGAAGCCCTCTATCTGGATAGAGAAGTACCAAATGGATGTGTCCTTTTAAATGTTTAATGACATCAAGCACTTTTGCTCCGCATACTCAGTGTGCACGCTAGTTAGGAAGGGCAGAGTCCCCGACCTAGGCTTGCAGGGTGTGAGGTTCCGAGGTCAAAGTGGGTGTGGCTGCTCAGCCTGGACCGGGGCGCGGGAACCCTTAACTGGGAAGACCTCGGTGAGCTGCCGCGTTTATGCACGTGGGCTCCCGTTTTCCCCACAGCCCCGCAAGGGACCAACCCCTCTTTTCACCTGGGCAGAGCCCAGTGTTAGCAGCCCTGGTGGCTCAAATCAGGGGCCAGGGTAGTGAAGCGACTTGCTCGTTTATGTTGTCTTTGAAATCTGGGGCTCTCGTTCCCGCTGGGGTCGGGGCCAGCCGCAGTCTGGATCGTGTATAGAGGGTGGGCGCGAGGGTGGTGGCCGGAACGCTAGCCTCACGGCCCAACCCCGCCCTTGCCCCCGACCAGGCCTGAGGCCGCGATCCCGGCTGCCCAGGCCGCCCCGCCGGGCGCTGGAGTGCCGCCCGCAGAGGGCGTGCCCCGGAGCCGAGCGCGCCCCTCCGCCGCCACCTGCGGGGCCGGCCCGCCGGGCGCTGGGCGCAAACCCTTCTGGAGCGCGCGGCGGGCGCGGCGGCGGCGGCGGGAGGAGGAGCGCGGCGCGTGGCCGAAGGGCACCCCGTCCTCCAAACGCCGCCACTTGACTGAGCCGGCCGCCGGCGAGAAGGCGGCGCCGCCGCCCGCACAGCTGGCCCGCACTGCGCTCCGGGCCCGGCCTCAGCTCCCGCCCGCCCTGACGCCCACCAGCCTCGGATGCCTGCTCCCTCCCCGCCGCCAGCCAGACGCCAGGGAGGCGCGCGCCTGCCCCGGTCCTGTCGTGTAAGTGAACTCCTGGGAGGTGGGCGACCTGTCCGTCGGCCTCGGCTCCTCCGTTTTGCCTTTTCGATTTTGAGTGACAGAAATCTGAGTTGCAGGAGGCTTTGATTAAACCGGACCTTTCTTGGCCAGCTGCCTGCTAGAGCCTCGTGTCTCCGGCTCCTAATTAGGAACTTAGCCCCCGCCCCCATCCCCCTCGTTCTCAGCCCCCAAATTCAAAGCTTTGCATTAATGAATTGCAGTTTCACCTTCTTCCCTCCTCCTTACCTGAAGAGTGAAGAAGATGTTCAGGTAAAAGATTTGCCTATGAACGTTTAATTTGTATGCCGAGCTGTCAGCCTTGTGCTCCGAATGGCATGTCAGGAGCAAAATGTGAGCTCCCGTTGGAGCCGTGGGAGGCTGAATCTGGAGGTGAATTATATTACAAATGGGAAATGAAGCAGAGCTGACGGGTAAGATCCTTTGGCTGTTAGCGAAGGAATCTGGGAAGCAGAGCAGAACAATTAGAGTTTGTTTCTCTCCTGTGTCCCGCCTGCCCGCTCCCCATCTCTTATGGAAATAGTAAACATTTTCATCAAAGACCCCATCGTTTTCGGATCGGGGATTTATGGTGTTTATCTTAGGGCCTATTTTAGTTAAGAATTCAGAGGAATAAACGGTCTGTTTTTATTGTGACAATGTGTAAATCACATCAGGATCAACAGTTGAATATACCTTTACTATTTGGATGAGGTAGTTTTCAAGTACTTGATATAGATGCCATATACAAGTGGGAAATAACGAATGTTTAGGTATTCAGCAGAATAGTCTGTTAAAACCATGACTTCAGTTTTTAACTTCCTTGTTTTGCCATCAAACAAAAATTACTTATTTAGGCCCACGGTCTTACAACAAAAGGATACTTTAAAATCATTGACCACCCTCCCGTCCATTTTAACATTCCTTCTATTGCTCTCCCGACAGCAGACTGGCCACACTTTGGCGGGGGGCGGGGGGGGGGGCACTTCAGTGACAGGAAGCTCCTTTCTGTTATGTCAGGAAGACCTTGTTGCCACTGAGCTGACAACTGCTTCCTTGGACCAGCTTCTCATTAGTCCTGCTTTTGCCAATAGCTCTCTAGCCTGTGAAATTATATGTAGAATTTTTCAGCAGAGATCTAAGACTTTCATCCATCTGAAAAAGTTTGTGACCCCAAAATTGTTAAGAAACGGAAAGTCTAAAATGGTTTAGGGAAAGACTTTTGTCTCCTTTACTTGACAGCTTTGCTTCCTCATCTGTAAAGTAGGAATGATAGGGGTTTTGTGAGAATTAAGTTAGATAATATTCATAAAGTACTTATCATAGTTGCCTCGAAGTTAGTAAATGTTTGTTATCGTCACTAAATAATATTCATTTTGTTTCCCCTTACTTAAGACCTTTCTCTCTGCTAAAGATCCTTAGTCCCAAACTGAATTTAAAAATGCAGTCTAGTCTGAATGTTATTAAAAGGGCAGAGAGTGCAGTACTGATCAGTTCCTATCTTCAAACAAAATCATCTGATTTTTAATCGACTTTTGTAGTAAATTCAACAAAGTTGACTAAAAAACTCACCACCACCACTATCCACCACCCCCCCCCACCCTATCCCCAGTGCACACACTTTGCTGTCTAGGTAGGCTTTATTAATTTCTAAATTATGCAATTAATTTCTTGAATATGCACATTTTTTTCTCTTGTTGTCTGTTATTTTAAGTCTCTCCCCAACTTCCAGCTTGTTATTGTTGTTCTGTGTGACTTTTTGGAACCCCATGGACTGCAGTACGCCAGGCCTCCCTGTCCTTCACCATCTCCCAGAGCTCGCTCAGACTCACGTCCATTGAGTCAGTGATGCCATCCAACCCTCTCATCCTCTGTCACCTCCTTCTCCTCTTGCCCTCGATCTTTCCCAGCATCAGGGTCTTTTCCAACGATGTGTTTTAATCTTGATTGTGGCTTTCATCATGTTCACTCTGCGTCTGGCTTTGTGTTACCTGCACATGTGGTGAGTTTGTTCACTAGACATTTATGTCATTGATAATACATGGGACAGGTCCTTTAGGCATGTGGCATCTATAGAAGCCTGTGGCACATAGAAAGAAGTGGACTTTTGGATCCTGGTTTTGGAGCCTGGCTACTAGCTTTGTGACCATGAGAAACTTCTTTTCCATATCAATAAATTGAGGTTAGGGATTTCTGCCTTTCAGGTAATTATTAGAGTTCAAAGTAATGTATTGAAAGTGCCAACTACAGTACTGGCTGGGAAGCTGTATTTGGCCCTCGGTAGGTATTGCTGAGACTAATTAATCTGCTGAATTTAGCACTGTCCTTCAGATTAAACTCTTCTAGCCCACAGATCAGTCTTCTTCATACAGACATTATGAGAATAATTTTAATCAAATGCTTTGCTAAAATTAAAAATCCTGCATATTCTCTGATCTATCACAAAAGTAAATGATATTAGCTTAAAATGATTGATTCTCAGTAAAGTCCTAGTTCTTTGAAACCCTCAGTACTTTCCCCCCTGTTTTCTGATTTAATCTTGAATTTTGCTGGAGATTGGTATTAAATTAGCTGGTTTGCCTAGGAATTCTAATTCTTTCCTTCAGTTTTGAATTCTTTTTTAATTACGGGAGAGAAAGTGTGTTTCAGTCTCTAGTCTCTTGAGACGTCCTTCCTTCTCCATGTTTTTCTGAGGTTGTCAGAATATTTTTGTGCTTACATCTGCCAATTCTCTCTGGAATGTGATTCACCAGACTTTGAAGACATGAATTCTTTTAAAGTGACCTCTTCTTCTTATACATTGGTTCTCTCTTAATGAGATTTCTTCTGTACTTTGCAGCTTAAAGATCATTTGCTTTTAAGAAAGCTAAACAATTGCTGAGCAGTTCTGTTTCCTTTCCCTAATTAATTAATATACCATCTGCCTTGGATTGGGGATTTCTTTTTTTTTTTTTATTGAACTGGAGCCTAATTTCCATAGTAAGACTGATACAAACAGAATGGTGGTGGAGAAATACTACATTATCATGTTAAACGTTTAGGGAGTAATAAATTACCAGTCAATATATGATATAGGAAGAGCCTGTACTTTAAGAATGTATTCCTTATAAATTAAGAGTTGTGAAATAAAGGATGTTTCACAGGGGGCTTTGAGGGTAACATAAGCTAATGAAACTGGATGGGTTCCAGACGTGAGCGTGACAAGAGTCCTGCAAACTGGAGAGTGAACGCCCAGCTTAGAGCTGCTCTAATTCAGAGCAGTTGGAACATTACACTGGTCAAAGGATACGCTGGCCCTAACACTGCTGTGAGTGTGTGGCTTCTGCTTGCTGCAAGTGTCCTGAAAGAGGCAGAACTAGATGAAGTTTCACTGTTTTATCCCCAGTATCCAACACACTTTGAAGCACATGGATATTTGATAAATAGCCAAACTTTAATAGGCATTCATTAAGTGCCTCTAGGTAGAGAACTGTTCTCTGCCAAGTAACAAAAGGAGACACGGTTCCTGCCCTTGAGGAATGTTTGATCTCATTTGAGGGGGCAGCACTTATAAATTAATAGGCTGGACACAGGTTCAAGAAGAAATCTGGTTAACGGTTATAAAGGATGTTTCACAGGGGGCTTTGAGGGTAACATAAGCTAATGAAACTGGATGGGTTCCAGACGTGAGCGTGACAAGAGTCCTGCAAACTGGAGAGTGAACGCCCAGCTTAGAGCTGCTCTAATTCAGAGCAGTTGGAACATTACACTGGTCAAAGGATACGCTGGCCCTAACACTGCTGTGAGTGTGTGGCTTCTGCTTGCTGCAAGTGTCCTGAAAGAGGCAGAACTAGATGAAGTTTCACTGTTTTATCCCCAGTATCCAACACACTTTGAAGCACATGGATATTTGATAAATAGCCAAACTTTAATAGGCATTCATTAAGTGCCTCTAGGTAGAGAACTGTTCTCTGCCAAGTAACAAAAGGAGACACGGTTCCTGCCCTTGAGGAATGTTTGATCTCATTTGAGGGGGCAGCACTTATAAATTAATAGGCTGGACACAGGTTCAAGAAGAAATCTGGTTAACGGTTTCAGGAATTCCAGGAGGTCTGCACGAAGGAGATGGCATTTCCTCTGGCCTTAAAGATGGCACAGATTTGGTTTATGCAGGGAAGAGGGGAAGGGTGCTGGAGATACAGGGCAGGTGGTGTTTTTCAACTAAGAGAAAGTTGGAAGGAGAAAATGAGGATGCGTGTGTGTTTGTGGTAAGGATACTATCTTGATGGGGGAGGAAGTGTCCTTGGATTAGTGAGAAACTAAATCCAATAGGTAAAAAGAAGATTTTTTAGAAATGTTTAAAGGTACCTCTGCCGCACCTTACCTCCACTGCCCATCCTAAAATACTGTACCATCAGCTACAGAGACTAGGGTATAATCACTCTATAATCACTTCTTAGTAGTGTTGTATATGTATCATGAGAACAAAAATTTAAATAGCAAAGCTTTCAGAATTCTTGGTCATTTGACCTAGAGCCCAAGTGGATTTGGATACCATGTTTTCTCATGTCTCTACATATGAATAATAGTTCTTTTAGTTATTCAAAATTATGTGTACTGCTGCCTTGAATTTAATTCAGTGCATAGCACTTAACAGTCATTATTTATGCCTCCTACTTGTTCTAAAATATTTGAGGTGGCTTCGCTACATGAGGACTAACATTTTGACTATGTAGGGAAGAAAAAAAAGATCATATACTCTCTTAGGGTCATTGGCTGGGCCTGCAAATCAGAATGGTTAACAGGAGAAAGGAATTAATTGCCTCTGTATGCATGGGAGTTCACAAAAATCATTTTCAAGGGGATGGTTGAAATTGCAGACTTACATGCCATCTTAACAAAGGATGTTAAAGTGTGGTAAGAGGCTAAAGAAAAGGGCATGACACTGAGTTCTGTGAAGGTGGCTAGGAAATATATGATAAATAGGGTTGTTTGTTCTGCAAAGAATTATCTCCAGAGTGGCATTCTTCTTGGTATAGGAGAGTGAGACACTTTACAAAGGTGCTTTTGGACAAAAAGTTGGAGGGCAGAGGCCTAATTGCCTTTGGCTCAAAACAAGGCCTGGGCAGTGTGGCAAATTTTGGGGTGACAAACTCTAATCCCTCTCAAATTCCTTAATGACAATTGAGATAAATAAAATGTAATGGCTCAGAAAAAAATGTCAGTTAAGATTATTTGATCAATTAAAAATGATTAAGATTTAGGTATTTTGGACCAACCTTGATTAGACACTACATATTAAGGTTCAGACTTGACTAAGGCAAAGTGTCTGCTGCTGCTGCTGCTAAGTCACTTCAGTCGTGTCCGACTCTGTGCGACCCCACAGACGGCATCCCACCAGGCTCCCCCATCCCTGGGATTCTCCAGGCAAGAACACTGGAGTGGGTTGCCATTTCCTTCTCCAATGCATGAAAGAGAAAAGTGAA
Organism: Oreotragus oreotragus; assembly: GCA_006410675.1. NCBI lineage: Eukaryota > Metazoa > Chordata > Mammalia > Artiodactyla > Bovidae > Oreotragus > Oreotragus oreotragus. Next base: position 129,913 of record SJYX01007478.1, read on the forward strand.
AGTGAAGTCGCTCAGTCTGTCTGACTGTTTGCGACCCCATGGACTGCAGCCCACCAGGCTACTCCGTCCATTGGATTTTCCAGGCAAGAGTACTGGGGTGGGGTGCCATTGCCTTCCCCAAGGCAAAGTGTCTACCCTCTGTGAATTCATAGGTTGTGAAAGAGACTGACAGACCCACCATCCATCCCACTAGAATGGGATATGCAGTCACAGTGAAATGTAATTCCACAAGGATCAATATTTTTAAATTGTTCTGGAGTATATGGCTTCCACCTTTAAGGGAAGTTTTGAGACTGAGGTATCTGATGTGTTTCTTATGGGTAGATTTTTGTGGAGGAGATTGGAAGAACTGTTCAGAACCAGGAAATGTGAATTACCCAACATAATCTACTCCACAGTCATCTTTTCCTTTTCATAGTGTTTTCTTCCTCCTTTTTACCTCCTTATCAGGTTAGTAATAATAATAGCAAAATAACTGCTGCATTTCTATGATGCTTTCTATTTTTCCTTATCACTATTCCCGATGAATTTGGGGCAGGCATTATTACATTTAGTATAAAGATGAGGAAGCAGAGTCTCAAAGAAGAAAAGAAAAATTCCTATGGTTGCACTGCTAATTAAATTCCTCTACCTTTTTTTAGACAGAAGTCATGTGAAGAGGTCTCTCGTTAGAATCTATTAGTTTTTCTGACTTTTCTGAGTACAGAATGACACAAGTTTGCTGTGCGTGATAAATTTCTCTCCTTAAGCTCATGATGTTCAAAGAAAACTCTGTGGGAAAAAGATTTTATGCATTGATTTTGAGGGTAAAGTCATTTTGTTTAGTGGAGCCTTTTAGGTTTGATATTATGTAATATCAAGGTGTCATTTTTCAAAGGAACTTTGTCTGCGTCTTGGATGAATGACCTGTCTGCACTCAGAGAAGTGAGAAATGGCTCAACAAAAATTAATTTTACCAAGTCCTAAAGTCTGAAACAGCTTTCCCTTCTCCCTGTACGTAAAGCTTTAATAGAAAACACACTTTATACTGTACATAGAAAAAATCCTCGAAGTTGATGTGGGCTACAATGTAAGATTCAAGCATATTTGGGTAAATCATGCTGCTGCTGTTGCTGCTAAGTCGCTTCAGTCGTGTCCGACTCTGTGAGACCCCATAGACGGCAACCCACCAGGCTCTTCTGTCCATGGGATTCTCCAGGCAAGAATACTGGAGTGGGTTGCCATTGCCTTCTCCAGGTAAATCATAGGTGATAAATATTGAGTTTATGGGAGATACAGGAGTTGCTCAGCTCTTTGATGTTCTAATTTATTAGTAAACTCTGAACTTCTGGACCAGTACCACGGAGCACATCTGTCATATCCCCTCGCAAACTCATTCCTGCTTCTGAACACTGCATGAACTTAACTCTCATCTGACTCTCAGCATCAAAGCTACTTATTCATCTTTTCTAAAAAAAGAAATATAGATATGTTATTGACTTTTTACTTGCTAATTGAGTGCTATCCCCTAAATCTTGATATGTAGTGTAGTGAAGCCGCTCGGTCATGTCCGACTCTTTGTGACACCATGGGCTGTAGCCTACCACACTCCTCCATCCATGGGATTTTCCAGGCAAGAGGACTGGAGTGGGGTGCCATTGCCTTCTCCAGGGGATCTTCCCAACCCAGGGATCGAACCCAGGTCTCCGGCATTGTAGGCAGAAACTTTACCATCTGAGCTACCAGGGAAGTCACATCTTGATATGGGTTCAGTGCTATTATTATTCTCTCTCTTCACAAAATGACTGAGTCTTTTATTCACATTAAATCTTAGTTTGAAGCAGCATCAAATTATCAGTTTGACTTTCTTAAAAAAGATTTATTTGATGATAAAAAATAATATATGCATTTGAAAAACTGGGGAGCAGAAAAAAGTGCAAAGAAGAAATTTAAATTACCTATAATTCCACCATCCAAAGAGACACACTTGTTGCTTTCTATTTTTTTTTTTTTAACCCTTCATGGAATTGAGCCCATCTTTTAAAATTTTATTTATTTGTTGGCTGTGCTGGTCTTTGTTGCTACGTGGGCTTTTCTCCAGTCGTGGCAAGTGGGCCCTGCTTTCCAGTTGCTCAGACTTCTCATTGCTGTGGCTTCTTTGTTGTGGAACACGGGCTCTGGGCACAGGCTCAGCAGTAGTTGTGGCGCATAGGCTTAGCTGCCCCACAGCATGTGGGATCTTCCTGGACCCGGGATCCAACCCGCATCTCCTGCATTGGCAGATGGATTCTTTACCACTGACCCACCAGGGAAGCCCTGTTTTCTATTCTTTTAAAACCATATATATTTTAAAAATTAGAATCATACATGTATATTATAGTCTTCTGCTTTTAAAAATTAACTATAAATTCTAGAGACTTGGAAGAATCTTCTAATCTTTGCAAATTTTTCTTTATTTTAGGCAGCAGACTGTAATATCTTCAATGTTTGGTGTCATTTCTTTAATTAAGTGCTAATTACAAGTAAGATTATATGATATTACAAGGCAGGCTTATAACAGTCTTGAAAATATTTTCAATAAATAGAAATATTGTAGGAAATTATTAGTTCAAATAACGAATATGTGAGTGCATGGTCGGTCTGTTTTTAAGCAATATTTTTGTTATTTGCAGCCTGAGTTTTTTCATTTTACATTTATCCATAGTTTTTGCTATGGATAAATAACCATTTGACCAGTAATTTTAAAAAATGAACATATGAACATTTTCTCATGATACTAAATATTTTTAAAGTTATTTTCATATAATGACTTATGCTATAATTTGATTGCTTAAAATGACAAACATATATTTATTTCACAGTTCCTGTGGATCAGGAATCTGGATACAGCTTAGATGAGTGCCTCTGCTTCAAAGCCTCTCAAAATCGAGTTATCAGTTGGGGCTATAGTCTTATCTTACCTGGGGGAGAGTTCTTTAAAAGAATAGGTTTATAAAATAAATTGTTCCATAATTAGGCAATTTATTTGAATTAGCACAAGTCATGAGATGTGAAAGGAAAGCACTGTGATATAGCAAGATCCCTGAAATTAGAATCAAAAGATATGGTTGTTAGAACAGGCAGTGCATTTGATTTGTCATGCAGTATCATCAAGGCCACATGCTTCCCAAGGTAGGATAGTTAAGCTGCTTATTTACAGAGTTATGCATCAATGTGTTTTGTAAAATGAGGAAAAATAATCCCTCTCTGTTGTGTAAGTTCACTTATAAGATACCAGGAAAAGAGAAAATGCAAATGAAATATGCTCAACAGAAATAGAGATAGATCGGTAATTTACTCTGAAAAGCTCCAGACACTTGGTTATCATTTGTAACTCAGGACTATACATACTTGGTTGCTAAGAGTATTGGACTTTTATTTAAAATATCTAAACTTAAATTATTTACATCAGGTATGGACGCCCCTCACTGCGCTAGGCATATAAGAGTGAGATACAGAGATGAACAATTAGTTATTACCCATCTTCTTTCATAGAGAATTTAAGAAGGCTGTTTGTCTGCCTTCAAGAGTCTAGCACACTTATAAACAAGCAGAATGAGAAAAGTACAGTGACAAAGATAACTATGTTATGGAAACTACCGGATAAGAGTACTCTCAGGTAGTGAGAAGGCCTTTACACTGGAAGTGTACTTGGGATGGACACTTAAGTATGGGTCTATCTGGGGGATTTCCCTGGCGGTCCAGTAGTTAGGACTCTGCTGTCACTGCCAAGGGTGCAGGTTCAGTCTGTGGTTGAGGAACTAAGATCCGACAAGCCACAAAAGAAAACTGTAAAACACTGATGAAAGAAATCAAAGGTGACACAAATAGATGGAGAAATATACCATGTTCATGGATTGGACGAATCAATATAATGAAACTGAGTATAATCCCCAAAGCAATCTATAGAGTCAATGAAATCCCTATCAAGCTACCAATGGTATTTTTCACAGAATTAGAACAAATAATTTCACAATTTGCATGGAAATACAAAAAAACTCAAATGGCCAAAGCAATCTTGAGAAAGAAGAATGGAATTGAAGGAATCAACCTGCCTGACTTCAGGCTATACTACAAAGCCACAGTAATCAAGATAGTATGGTACTGGCACAAAGACAGAAATATAGATCAATGGAACAAAATAGAAAGCTCAGAGATAAATCCATGCACCTATGAACATCTTATCTTTGACAAAGGAGGCAAGAATATACAATGGAGAAAAGACAATCTCTTTAACAAGTGGTGCTGGGAAAATTGGCCAGCCACTTGTAAGAGAATGAAACTAGAACAGGCAATGGCACCCCACTCCAGTACTCTTGCCTGGAAAATCCCATGGATGGAGGAGCCTGGTAGACTGCAGTCCATGGGGTCACTAAGAGTCAGGCACGACTGAGGGACTTCACTTCCACTTTTCACTTTCCTGCATTGGAGAACGAAATGGCAACCAACTCCAGTGTTCTTGCCTGGAGAATCCCAGGGACGGTGGAGCCTGGTGGGCTGCCGTCTATGGGGTTGCACAGAGTCAGACACGATTGAAGTGACTTAGCAGCAGAACACTTTCTAACACCATACACAAAAATAAACTCAAAATGGATTAAAGATTTAAATGTAAGACCAGAAACTATAAAACTCCTAGAGGAGAACATAGGCAAAACACTCTCCGACATAAATCACACCAGGATCCTCTATGACCCCCCTCCCAGAGTAATGGAAGTAAAAGCAAAAATAAACAAATGGGATCTAATTAAAATTAAAAGCTTCTGCACAATGAAGTAAACTATAAGCAAGGTGAAAAGACAGCCTTCAGACTGGGAGAAAATAATAGCAAATGAAG
>SJYX01007478.1:135779-155065 GCA_006410675.1 Oreotragus oreotragus
TGACATAGCAAAAGAGACACAGATATAAAGAACGGACTTTGGGACTGTGGGAGAAGGTGAGGGTGGGATGATTTGAGAGAATAGCACTGAAACATGCATATAACCATATGTGAAATAGATCACCAGTCCAAGTTCAGTGCATTAAACAAGGCACTGAAAGCTGGTGCACTGGGACAACCCAGAGGGACGGGATGAGGAGGGAGGCGGGAGGGGGTTCAGGATGGGCAAAACATGTACACCCTGGCTGATTCATGTCAAGGTATGGCAAACAACCACCACAATATTGCAAAGTAATTAGCCTCCAATTAAAATAAATATTAATTTTTTTAATCAGTCACTCTGTAAAGAGAAAAGATCCGTGTGAAATAGAAGGGAAAAAAAAAAATAAGAAAGCCCTTTTAGAACAGGAAACAGTTTACAAATGTGATATAGGGGTCTATGGAGTCAGTAATTGGCTTAGTGTATAAGAATGAGTGGATCATGATTTTCAGACTGCAGTGAATTGAGGACTGAATATTCATTTTTGTGTTTTGTGTTTTATTAGTTTCATGTTCTAATTTGGGCTCAGATTCTTAATTTCAATTACAAGGTCTAAATAATAATCCAGCTGTAACAAACTAACAACAATATTCTCACATTGTTACCCAGTACCCACCATTCCCCACCTCCATTTAGCAACAGTTGCTTAAGGAGCTGGCTTGAGAATTTTACAGAACTTAATTCATGTGTCATTAGTACAGTTGTGTCGTTGAGTTAGAACATGACATGAGCGAGAAATGAGTACAGAATATGAAGTCTAAATGTTTTACCATCTTGGTGATCTAGATCAGGTGTTCTTCAACTAGTTGATCAGGAGCTACCTGTCATTTTCTACAGGGGTTTAGATTACAGGGCTGGAGACTGAAGTTCAATATTTATAGTCGTAAATAGGCTTGGTCACGTGAAGCAGACTTGCACCCAGAACAAAGCCCGTTTCCTGTCGCCACCTGGAGAACCTGGTAATTGACATCTGACATAGACCGGCCACCTGACAACTCTTTAATATCCCAAATGACTGTCAGCATTCTTGGGTTGTGATTCTCTTTCCTAATTATAATTCTGAAACATGACCCTATATGTGAGACAGCAAAAGAGACACAGATATGGTCTTTCTTATCCATTCGTCTAAAGCACTTAAAATAGTTAATAATTTGATTTTAGTAGATTTAGGAGACAATCTAAGAGAGAGAAGGAAAAGAAATCTTACTGAACACCTTCCCTGTTCCAAGGCAGTTCTAGATGCTTTAAGTGTAGAAGCAGACATAACTTTTATGATGAACATCTGAGGTAGATCCCCAGTTTACAGAAAAAGACACCGCACGGCTCTCCTCGGGTTTATTAGACTCTCAGATATCATCCTCTCACTTCTCAATGTTGTCTTCTCTGCCTCTCCATTGAGAAGAGTTGGCCCCACGTGTGACTTCACGAAGAGCCCCTGTGACAGCCTGCTCAAGACCAGTTGCACACAGCGTGTGTTCTGTGTGTCTGAGGACGAAACCAGCTACTCAGTTTCCAAGACTGTACAGTAGTGCCCTTTCGGTGACCTTCAGACGGACCAAAATCACATCTGTTAGTTTTTCTAGCCTTTACTTTTTCATGAGAGTATTACATTTGCGTTCGTTTCTGTCTGCCAGTTTAGCGGGTGTCATTTGATCTGGTTAAGAATTTATAGGCAGTATTACCAATACAGAGTCTCCTGTTAACTGTCTGATTTTCATGGACCTCTACAAGAAGGAAAATATACTCTTAGTATCCACTATTACAGAACAAACAATGATAAACATGCTGTTAGGAACTTTGCTATTTTTTTTAATGAACTTTATATTTTTAAAGAATCGGCATTTCAACTAACTGCATTAAACTTTGAAAGACAGTATATTCACTCAGCTTTTAAAGACTACAGTGTGGTTTTTATTATATAGATATTTGCATTAATTCAGGACTAGGGCCCATTTAAAGCTATAGCTTGAGATAGGAAACCTTAAAACCTGTTTAAAGGCTTAGAATACGAAATAAAGTAGGACCACAGTAATAACCATTTCTGTTAATCTAGTATTTAAGAAAGACTCTCAAGGATTTAGCAGCCTCTTCATTCCCAGAGCAGATTTTGGAAGTTTTTGTGTTTTTTCTTTGATAGAGCTGTGTATATTGACTGCGCTCATATTCAAGTTGGGGATTCCCTGGTGGCTCAGACAGTAAAGAGTCTGCCTGCAATGTGGGAGACCTGGGTTAAACCCCTGAGTCAGGCAGATCCCCTGGAGAAGGAAATGGCAACCCACTCCAGTATTCTTGCTGGGAAAATTCCATGAATGGAGGAGCCTGGCAGGGGTGGGGTCACAAAAAGTTGGACATGACTTAGTGACCTCACTTTCCATTCACTCTCATATTTAAGTTACAGCTTTTTGGTGAACCTTCCCTGATGTATTCCCAAGGAGCTTACTTACCAGTCTCAATCTGATGATGAATCCAGGATGGAGGGCCACAGCTTCAAGATGAGATATACAGAATGAGCTGCTGTAAACTGCATGTTCTATTTGAAGGAACTAAGATCCTCTAGAGAAGGGCATGGGTACCCATTCCAGTGTTCTTGCCTGGAGAATCCCATGGACAGAGGAGCCTGGTGGGTTACAGTCCATAGGGTTGCAAACAGTAGGACATGACTGAGCGACTAACATTACATTACATCAGCATGGAGGGAACCAAGTAAAAGGGGCTTTCTTTTCTTTATGTGTGACTCTGATGTATGTGTGTGTGTATATGTATAAGTGTTGGGATATGGGGAAGGAATGGTGGAGGGAAAAGGCATCTTTGTATTTTATTTTTGCTGGCAGTGGCATGAACAAATGGCCACTTCACATACTGGGACAAAGGTAATGCTAAGGCTCCTTTCTGGGCATTTGCACTAATTATAGCCTGAATGAGCTGTCATCTCATTCTCACTCTATCTCCCTTTGATTTTATTTTGTTAAGTACATTTTGAAAGCACTTATATTGATGGATATTGGTCCTGAACACACAGAAACTCACTAAATACTGGCTAGATGGTTGAAGAATGTTCTCAGTGACAACTCTTTATGCATCTTAAGATGTTAAATTCTAGTATAAAAGAAATTGATATTCAGTATTTTTGAGAAGTGTGTTTTATTTTATTTTGTGTGTGTGTGTGTGCATCTATTTTTAATTTTATTTTATTTATTTATCTATTTATTTTTTTAGAGCTTCCATTTTACTTTATTTTACTTTACAGTACTCTATTGGTTTTGGCATACATTGACATGAATCTGCCAAGAAAAGTGTATTTTAAAAAACATTTTATACTTACACTTCTGTATCAGCCAGTTACAATGACAAGAGAGCCAAAAAACTTATCTTTGCCAACATCCAGCATTAAATATATCACACCTTTAACTGATAGCTGTGGTAACTTTCTAACCTGCCAGATGAATAATGCAGTCTAAGAATTAACTTAAGGAGAGCTCATCCTAAAGGCCAATCCTTAGAAAGCCAATTATATCTGCCCAACTATTGGCATGCATTAATAGTGAACACTGTTGAAACTATTGCTTCATTATACAAAACACTTTTCTTTGCCAACATCCAGCATTAAATATATCACACCTTTAACTGATAGCTGTGGTAACTTTCTAACCTGCCAGATGAATAATGCAGTCTAAGAATTAACTTAAGGAGAGCTCATCCTAAAGGCCAATCCTTAGAAAGCCAATTATATCTGCCCAACTATTGGCATGCATTAATAGTGAACACTGTTGAAACTATTGCTTCATTATGAATCAACTGTCTTATTAGAGGAGACTGAAATTATATAAAGCTTATTCTTCAGTGACATACAGGTTGGGATTGCATTGCCTTTAAGGTAGTTTTATTCACACTTCTTTATTCACATCTGTAATTTTATTTATTTTTGACCACGACACACAGCTTGGGGGAATCTCAGTTCCCCAACCAGGGACTGAATCCAGGCCACAGTGGGGAAAGCACCAAATCTTAACACTACTAGAGACCCGACAGGGAGGGCTTCACTGGTGGCCCAGTGGTAAAGAATCCACCTGCAATGCAGGAGACATGGGTTCAATCCCTGGGTTGGGAAGATCCCCTGGAGAAGGAAGCGGCAGCCTACTCCAGCATTCTTGCCTGGGAACTCTCACGGATAGAGGAGCCGGGAGGGCTACAGTACACACAGTCACAAAGAGTCGGACACGACTTAGCAACTAGACAACAACAAGACCACCGGGAAACTCTCTGTTTTTGCTTTTTACCATGTCTGTCAAGTGTTTGAACAGCTGCTACCATGAACAGAAGTAGCATAAACTTTTTGTTTTGAGCTTTGATTTGCCTTTCAGGATCACTCTTCCAAAAAACCACAGAATTACAATCTGATTAACAAAGATATGGGATTACCAATCCTGTTCTATATCAGGGCAAGTACATCTTTTCTAAGCATGTGATGATAAGAAATTCCATTAGACAGTTCCTGGACCAGTTGATTACCCAATGACATGAATGTATCAGTGTCATTTTATCCAAGATAGGTCCTGAAGACCAGAGTTGACAGCTAGTCCTAGATAGTGGTCTCTGGGAGCCTGGGAAGCTCTGAGCTATAACGTCCCTGCTGATGGAGAACAGATCAGAAACTAGGCCAGTGAGCAGAGAGTCACAGGAGAGCCTCGGAAGAAGCTGTATTGGTCTTTGTCAGAATTAACTTCAAAACTAGAGGTGGGGAAGGAGGCTCTGTAAATTCAAGAGGGGGAGGATGTTTAACACTTAAAACCTGTAAGTGTTAAACACTGAAAAATTATAAGATAAAGTATTATTGGAGCAACTATTATTCTCGGAAGAACCTATAATTAGGAATGGGAGCTCACACTGGGAAGTGTGACCTCTCTGGGTCAGTTTCCTCTGCAAGTGGAAATATCCAGGCCTGTCTGCTTATTGGTTCTATTAGTTGGAAAGAAGCAGATGGTAAACATGATATAAATTAATGAACTTAAGTGATAACTATAGAATATTCTATCAATGTTAGAAGCAGTATCACTAAACCTAGTTGGTGGCATAAATATTTTACCACTTAGATATTTTGTGGTCCTGTAGATAATCAAGATAATGTACTCAAAGACTGTACTGTAGGGAATGGAGTATCACTAATCCATTTCTTTAGAAAGGCTGTCTATCCTGCTCCCCCTCCACTCCCATTAGCTACAAGTTCAAGAACAATATTATTAAGGACAAAGGACCATCATATCCAATTTGTAAACTGATTTCTCTTTTACTGACATTATTTCAAATCAAAGCACTTGACGTTTCCATCAAGATAAAGAACATTTCCGTAACCTTTGCATTTCTTTCATGCCTCCTTCCAAGCAGTCCTTACCAACTCCCACTCAGAAGAACTGCTCTTATGATTTCCATTCATAGGATTAGTACCGTTCATTCATATAAATATGATCAATCTTTTGTATCTGGCCCAACATATTTCTGAGATTCATCCATGTTGCTGCATGGATTGTATTGACAAGTGGTATTCCATTTTATGGATATCCCAGTTTACTCATCCATTCACCTATTGATAGACATTTGTTTTCAGCTTTCAGTATTATGAATAAAGCTGCTATGAACATTGGACTAAAGTTTTTTTGCAGACATGTTTGCATTTGTCGTAAATAAATACCTAGAAATAAAATGGTGAGTTCAGTTCTTTAAAGTGGTTGTACTGTTTTCCACTCACACCACAATATATGCATTCCACATCCTCACCAACACTAGGCATTGCTAGGCTTTTTAATTTTAGTAGTCCTATAAGTGTATCGGAGAAGGCAATGGCACCCCACTCCAGTACTCTTGCCTGGAAAATCCCATGGACGGAGGAGCCTGGTAGGCTGTAGTCCATGGGGTTGCTAAGAGTCGGGCACAACTGAGTGACTTCACTTTCACTTTTCACTTTCCTGCATTGGAGAAGGAAATGGCAACCCACTCCAGTGTTCTTGCCTGGAGAATCCCAGGGACGGGGGAGCCTGGTGGGCTGCCATCTATGGGGTTGCACAGAGTCAGACACGACTGAAATGACTTGGCAGAATGAGTGTATAATGGTGATATTGTTTTGAAAACACCTTTTTAATTTTTACTTTACATACAGCAAAGCTGACTTTATTTTGGTGAATAGTTCTCTGAGTTTTGATATATGTGTAGATTCATATACCACTATGACAATCAGGATATATAACAGTTCTCACTTCAGTTGCTCCGTTGTGTCCGACTCTCTGCGACTGCATGCATTGCAGCATGCTAGGCTTCCCTGTCCATCAACAACTCCCAGAGCCTGCCCAAACTCATGTCCATCGAGTTGGTGATGCCATCCAACCATCTCATCCTCTGTCGTCCCCTTCTCCTCCCGCCTCCAATCTTTCCCAGCATCAGGGTCTTTTCCAGTGAGTCAGTTCTTTGCATCAGGTGGCCAAAGTATTGGAGTTTCAGCTTCAGCATCATTCCTTCTAATGAATTTCTAGGACTGATTTCCTTTAAGATGGACTGGTTGGATCTCCTTGCAGTCCAAGGGACTCTCAAGAGTCTTCTCCAACACCACANGCACAGAGTCAGACACGACTGAAATGACTTGGCAGAATGAGTGTATAATGGTGATATTGTTTTGAAAACACCTTTTTAATTTTTACTTTACATACAGCAAAGCTGACTTTATTTTGGTGAATAGTTCTCTGAGTTTTGATATATGTGTAGATTCATATACCACTATGACAATCAGGATATATAACAGTTCTCACTTCAGTTGCTCCGTTGTGTCCGACTCTCTGCGACTGCATGCATTGCAGCATGCTAGGCTTCCCTGTCCATCAACAACTCCCGGAGCCTGCCCAAACTCATGTCCATCGAGTTGGTGATGCCATCCAACCATCTCATCCTCTGTCGTCCCCTTCTCCTCCCGCCTCCAATCTTTCCCAGCATCAGGGTCTTTTCCAGTGAGTCAGTTCTTTGCATCAGGTGGCCAAAGTATTGGAGTTTCAGCTTCAGCATCATTCCTTCTAATGAATTTCCAGGACTGATTTCCTTTAAGATGGACTGGTTGGATCTCCTTGCAGTCCAAGGGACTCTCAAGAGTCTTCTCCAACACCACAGTTCAAAAGCATCAATTCTTCAATGCTCAGCTTTCTATATGGTCCAACTCTCACATCCATTCATGACTACTGGAAAAACCATAACTTTGACTAGATGGACTTTTGTTGGCAAAGTAATATCTCTTCTCTTTAATACACTATCTAGGTTTGTCACAGCTTTTCTTCCAAGGAGCAAGTGTTTTAATTTCATGCCTGCAGTCACCATCTGCAGTGATTTTGGAGCCCAAGAAAATAAAGTCTGTCCCTGTTTCCATTGCTTCCCCATCTATTTACCATGAAGTGACGGGACCAGATGCCATGATCTTCATTGTTTGAATGTTGAATTTTAAGCCAGCTTTTTCACTCTCCTCTTTCACTTTCATCTTTGCTTTCTGCCATAAGGTGGTGTCATCAGCATATCTGAGGTTATTGCTATTTCTTCCAGCATCTTGATTCCAGCTTGTGCTTCATCTAGCCTGGCATTTCTCATGATGTACCCTGCATATAAGTTAAGTAGTGTAACAGTTCTAACACCCCAAAAAAGTTCCCTTTTGCTGCCTCTTTGTAGTCACATTTTCCTCTTACCCTGACTCCTAAAGACCACATCTGTTGTCTGTTCCTATAGTTTTGCCTGTTCCAGAATCATGCACTATGCAATAAATAAAATCATGAAACATGAAACCTTTTAAGATTGGGATCTTTCAGTCAGCATAATGCCTTTAAGAGTCATCCATATTGGTATCAGTATCTTTGCTACTTTCTTTTTCTGGCAGTCATGGATAAAACTGGGATAAATATCTACTACATAAAGCTTTTTATGTGAACACAAATTTCATTTCTCTAAATACCTAGGTGTGTTGGGTTATATGATAAGTGGATATTCCAACTTTATAAGAAATGCTAAGCCGTTTCCCAGAGTAGCTGTGCCATTTTCCATTCCCACTAGCAATTATGAAAGTTTTAATTGCTCTGCATACTTACCAGCACTTAGTATTGCATATTTTTAATTTTACCCATTTTAATAGATGTACAGATGTATCATACCATGGTTTTCATTCTTCAAATGGCCAGTATTGTTGAGCATGTACTGGTAGGCTGCAGTCCACGGGGTCACAAGGAGTCGGACATGCCTGAGCAACTTCACTTTCATTTCATGTGCTTACTTGCCATCCATAGATGATGTCTTGCATGAAAATTCTGTTACACATCCTTTAAAAATTGGATTGTTTTCTTACTGTTGACTTTTGGTATTTGACCATTCTAGGTTGAAGTCATTTGTTGGACAAATGATGTGCAAATATTTTTTTCCCCATCTGGGGCTCATCTTTTTATTTCCTTAACTGTGTTCTACTCAGAACAAAAGTTTTCAATTTTTCTTCAGTCAAGTTTATCAGGGTTGTTTTTTTTTTTATGGTTCATGCTTTTGGTGTCATATCTAGAAGCTCTTTGTCAAACCCAAGATCATGAATGTTTTCTGTAATGTCATGTGAAAGTCTTATATTTTACATTTAGATTTATGACTCCCTTTGAGTTAATTTTCTATATAAAGGGTAAGGTATAGATCTCTGAGGGGATATGACTGCCCAGTTGCTCTAGTTCCAGTCATTGAAAAAACTAGCCTTTTTGAACTGAATTATTTTTGCACAGTTGTCAAAACTCAATTGACAGTATTTCTGCAGGTCTATTTCTGGACTCTTCCGTTCCAAAAATGTGTGTGTCTGGCCTTTCATCAATATAGCACTGTCTTGATTATTGTAGCCTTTTGATCATTCTTAAAAGTGGGTAATGTGAGTATTCTAAAGTTGATCCTTCTCAAAATTGTTGTGGCTATTCTAATTTCTTTCTTTGCATTTCCATAGTGAGCTTAGACTTGGTGTGTTTATAACAAGTCCTGATGGGATTTTGAATGGAATTTTAGAATCAGTTTGTCAGTTTCTACAAAAAAGCCTCGTGGAACAGTGCTTATATGTAAATATATATATATATATATATATATGGGGAGAACTGACATCTTAACAATATTATCTTTGAGAAATGAACACTTTATCTATTTAGTTTACAATTTATATTATTTACATATGGCATATACAATGTAGTTTTTCATATATTTTGTTAAATGTATCCCTAGCTGTTCAGTTTTTATATATTGCAAATGGCACTAATTTCATCTTTCAATTACTAAGTATACTGAAGTACCGTTAATTTTTCTATATTAACCTTGTATCATGAGACTTTGCTAAAATCATTTATTCTAGTAATTTTTCATATATAATCCTTTGGATTTTTTACATACATATACAAGTCATGTCCTCTGTAATTAAAAGCAGGTTTTTTTCTGACAAACTTTATGCTTTGTATTTCTTCCCTCTAGTACAATATTAAGTAAAAATTGCAAAATAAATAGAATTTATGAGAATAAACACTGTTACCTTGTTCCCATCATGGCTAAAGTTATTCAGTCTTTCACTGTTATATATTTGTTGGAGGAAGTCTCTATTTCTAGTTTGCCAAGAGTTTTTTTCATGAATGGTTGTTTTATCAAATGCTTTTACTGCATCTATTGAGATAATCATCTGGCTGTTTTTTATATTAACAGTGAATTATGTTCATTGACTTTTTTTTTTTTTTTACCAGCCTAGGCTGAGTGAGCACATTTGTTTATGGAAATCTGTGTAAACTGAATAGTCCATGGGTCCTTTCCAACAGAGAAAAATGGTGGAACAGCCACTACCTTAAGGAAGCATTTTTCAAAGTGTCATATGGGATCATTCTTCAACAAAATCATCCTGAGACTGTAAAAAAGTGTGCATCTAGGATTTATCCTTGAGATATCAAGGTATCAGAATCTCTGTGAGTGAGACCTTAGAAGACTCTTCAGTTCAACTGATGTTTAAGAAACACATACCCATTTCTTAGCTGTGTTTCTGATCTGTGGGGTACAGATACACAACGGTCTGTTACTCAGCCATACAAAAGAACAAAAAAATGCCACTTGCAGCAACATGGATGAATGTAGAGACTGTCACACTGAGCGAAGCGAGTCAGACACAGAAAGACAAATAACATATGACATCTCTTATATAAGGGATCTTTTTATTTATTTATTTTTTAATTTTTGAATTTTTGACTTTTGAATGTTACAATCAAAATTTACATCGTGTTCTGGTATAAATCCCACTTGGCTCATGATGTAGCAACCATACTATATATATATGCTGGATTCAATTTGCCATTAAAAAAAAATGCTATGTGAGTCTGTATTCATGAGGGATATTGACTTGCAGAGCGTTCTTTTCTTGAACAGTCTTTGCTTGTGGTAGCAGGGGGATCCTGACTTCTTACAGAATGAGTATGGAATCCTCTCCCGCTATTTTCTGGAGTTTGGGTAAGATTGGTATTATTTCTTTCTGAAACATTTGAAAGAATTTAGAACTTCAGAGTTGCCATTTGAGCCCAGGGATTTCTACCTGGGAAGGTTTAAGTTATAAATACAATTTCTTTCATTTACATAAGGATGTCAGACTTTCTGTTTTCTCTTGTGCCAGTTTTGGTAATTTGGTGTGTACAACGTTGCTTATAATATTCCCTTCTTAGTCTTCTAACGCATAAGGAATAAACAGTAGCGTCCTTCCCCCCATCACTTCTTGGTTATGTGTGTCCTCTCATTTTCTTGATCAGACTAGATACAGATTTAGCTATTTTATGAGATGTTCTTTTAAGAACCACTATTGGTTCCATTGATGTTTCTCCATTATTTGCCTTTTTCCTTTGCTTTTTTTCTGCTCTCATCTATACTGTTTCTTTCCTTCTGTTTACTTTGGGTTTAATTTACTTTTCTTTTTCTAGCTTTTTAAGGTGAACGCTTAGATCACTGACTTAATGCTTTCTTCTTTTCTGTTATAAGGATTTAAGTCTATCAGTTTCCCTTTAAACTTTCAAGAGTGCATTTGAAAATTTTTGATATGTTGTGGCTATTACTTGGTTGAAAAGATGTTAATTTCCTTATGATTTCTTCTTTGCCCCATGGGTTTTTGTTTAGTTTTCAAGTATCTGGGACTTTTCTGGATATTTTATTATTTATTAATTCTGTGATGGTTGGAAAATATACTCAAAGATTACAAGCTTTTGAAATCTGTTAGAGACTATCATGTAGTCTGTCTTGGTGATTGTTCTATATTCATTTTATAAGGCTGTATCCTAGAGTTGTTGGGTATAATCTTCTATAAATGTCAGTTAAGTCCAGCGGAATTATAGTGTTGTTAAAAAATTGAATTCCTTATTTTTTTCCTTTGGGTAGTCTTATCAGTTACTGAGGGAATACTGTTTCTGCCTTTAATTATCAGTTTTTCTTAATGTGTTTTGAAGCTTTGTTATTAGTTACCTGTACGCTTATAATGTATTCTCATTGACACATAAAATGTCCCTCTTAATTTCTGTAATACTACTGGTTCTTTGAGGTCTGATTTGTCTGATATTCATATAGCCACAGCAGCTTTTTTATACTTCTTGTTTGCATTGTATATCCTTTCTCACCTCGTTGCAATTGGTATATTTGTATGTAAGGTATATCTCTTATAATTAGCATATAGTTGGATTTTTTTAAATAGACTTCCTTTTCTAGAGCAGTTTTAGGTTCACAGCAAAGTTGAGCAGGAAATACAGTTACCTTCTTCCCACTCTCCTCACCCCCTGCAACACACAGAGCCTCTCCCACTGTCAACATTCCGAGTATTACAGTCAATGAATCTACATTGACACATGACCTCTCCAAGTCTTTACTGGACGTTAGGATTCATTCTTGGTGCTGTACATTCTGTGGCTTTGACAACCGGCACATTATCCATCGTTATAGTAGCACACAGAGAAGGACCCTAAAAATTCTGTGCTCCACCTAATCAATCTTCCCTCCTCTCTACTTGCTGGCAACCCCTGGGCTTTTTACTGTCTCCATAATTTTCACTTCTTCAGACTGTCATACAGTTGGAAAGATTGTCTTCTTTAGAGCTTAGTAATATGCATTTAAGGTTTTTCAGCTTCTTTTCATGACTTGATAACATATTTCTTTTTAACACTGAATAATATTCCATTGTCTGGATAGACCACTGTTCACCCATTCACCTACTGAAGGACATCTTGGTTGCTTCCAGTTTTTGCAATTATAAATAAAAGTGTAATTGATGGATCATATGGAAAGAGTATATTTAATTTTGTAAGAAACTGCCAAAATGTTTTCTGCAGAGGCTGTGCAACTTTGCGCTTCCCCTAGCAATAAATGAGAGTTCTGTTTCTCCATATCTTCAATAGTGTTTTGTGCTGTCAGTGTTTTGGATTTTTGCCATTCATATAGATTGTACTGATATCACAATGTTGTTTTAAAATGCAACTCCCTAATGATATATGATGTTAAATATCCCTTCACATGCTTATTTGCCATTTGTCTTCTCTGGGGAGGTATGTTTGTTCAGATTTAGTGTCCTTTTTTTAATCAACCTGTTTTCTTATTAACTTTTAAAGAGTTCTTGTATATTTTGGATAAACAATCCTTTATCAGATATGTTTTTGCAAATACTTTCCCCCAGTCTGTGGCGTGTCTTCTCATTTTCTGGGCAGTGTGTTACACAGAAATCTTTACTTTTGACAAAGTCCAATTTATCAATCCTTTCTTTCATGAATCATGCCTCTGATGTTGTATCTGAAAGGTCATTGCCAAACCCAAGGTCATTTAGATTTCTCTAGATTTAACTCCTGGATTTTATCTTTTAAGTTTTACAGTTCGCTTTATATTTAGACCCGTGGCTCACTTTAGGTAACTTTTGTGAAAGGTGGTAGGTCTAAACAATTTTTTTTTTTTAATGAATGTCCAGTTTTTCAGTACTTATTGAAAAGACTGTCTTTGCTCTATTATCTTTGCTCCTTTGTCAAAGATTAGTTGACTACACGTGGATCTTATTTACCTAGTTTGCCTTTTAATTCAGATTTTTAGTTCATTAAGTAATTTCTGATATCTAGGGGTCAGCGACTTTGCTGTTTGTTTTCTAATTGTCCCATTATTTTTTTCCTCCTGTGTTCATCCTTTCCTGCCTTCTTCTAGGTTAAATATATCTAATGTCTCATTGTTTTTAAGCCATATTTACATTATCTTTTTAGTGGTTTCCCTGTTCAGTTTTTTAAAATCTCCCCCCCACCACCCCGCTTTTTCAGATTGGCTGTATCTATGAATTTATATTCAAGCTTACTAATCTTTCTTCTCCAATGCCCAATAGCCCATATAAGGAGTTTTTCATTTGTTCTTGAATTTACTCCTTGTGTGTTCTGTTACAATTCCCATTTCTCTGCTGAGATACTCTATTTGCTCACTCAATGATCATTTTTCCTTTATGTCCTTGTGTGTGTATGTTAGTTGCTCAGTCGTGTCTGACTATTTGTGATCCCGTGGCCTGTAGCCCAGCAGGCTCCTCTGCCCGTGGAATTCTCCAGGCACTGGAGTGGGTTGCCATTCCTTTCTCCAGGGTATCTTCCCACCCCAGGCATTGAACCTGGGTCTTCTGCATTGCAGGCAGGTTCTTTACCATCTGAGCCTTGAAATTATTTACATTGCTGTTCAAAGTTCTATTAAGTTCTGTTAATTACCGAGTGCTTGGTCATCTGTGGATCTGTTTCTAGTAACTTATATTTCTTGAATAGGCACATTTTCCTGCTTCTTTGCATTATTAGTAATATTTTATTATGTGGTAGACATTGTGGATAATTTGTAGGAATTTGGATTATGCTATCTTCCTTTAAATAGTATTGAATTTTATCCTTTGTGCAAATGGAACTGTTTGTGCGAACTTAGTCCAATACAGCCCATTGGACTGGCTGCCTGTTTTTTTAAAATTAAGTTTTATTGGAACTTACTCCTTGCCCGTCTGTTTACAAATTGTCTATGGCTGCCTCTGCTCTACAGTAGCAGGCCTGAGCAGTGTAACATAGGCCATATGGCTCACAAAACTAAATTATACACAGTAAGTTCCCTATATGCAAAAGTTCAAGTTGCGAACTTTCAAAGATACAAATGTGTCTTGTCACTTAAGTTAGTTCCCATGTCTGGACGACATGTTGTACTCCTCTGCAAGCGGTTCTGCTTTTGCATATTTTACTGCACAGTACTGTATACAGTTTTAGTACAGTATCCTTATTTCAAGTTTAGGATGTCCAGAAGCAAGCATAAAAGCAGCTGTGATGCAGCTGGTACAATTAAGAAGCACCAGCTATTGTTACTGTACTATTGCACTTTTCAAGTAAAAATGTTTTATTTAAAATATATATATATATATTTTATTGAAGTATAGTCGACTCACAGTGTTTCAGGTTCACAGCAAGGTGATTCAGTTATACAAATACACATATTATTTTGAAATTATTTTCGATCATAAGTTATTACAAGATATTGATATAGTTCCCTATGCTCTACAGTAAAACTTTGTTGCTTGTTGTATATCTAATTAAAAATAGATATACAACAAGCAACAAAGTTTTACTGTAGAGCATAGGGAACTATATTTGTACTAAATCAAACATAGGGAACTATATTTATACTAAATCAAACAGAATCAAAATGTCATAATTAGGCAAAAATTCAAAAGTTTTCTCATATATATATATATGTATGTATACAAAAGCTTTTCTACTACACTTGTTAAAGGCTTGAGAAAGAACAACAAATAAAAAGAGAAGGAGAAATTGGAGAACATAAACTAAATGAAATGGGAATACTGAATATGAAATAGAAAAAGTAAAACAAACTAGATAAAAATAAAAGATCATCATATATTCCAGTTGTTTTTAAACATGACTGCTCTTTAGAAACATAATATCTGGAGCTCTGGAGAAGAAAAGCAATACCTGAGCATTTGTATTTTTCAAACAATTTTAAGATAATTAAGATATGCATCTGGATTTTAAAAACTGATTAGATTTTTCTATTAGATCCCAGTTTTGGTGATATAAAGCTCTATTATTTTTCTGTTGACCAATCATGATACAGTGGTATTGAGTAATAGTTACATAATCACAATAGTAAAAGATGTTTATCAGTTTTCACAATCAATAGCCAGACAAAAAATAGAAGATAATTATAACCAAGTCATAATGGGAACATGATTAAGTTAACAATATAAAATAATTACATACAATTTGGGGGAGGGGGACTCAAGCAGAATAATGTGGTAAGTTGAACTGCATATATGCACATGTTTTCATCGACTAGTCAGTCTATCTTTTGGTTGGTGCATTTAATCCATTTATTTTAAGGTAATTACTTATATGTATGATCCTATTTGGAGAAGGCAATGACACTCCACTTCAGTACTCTTGCCTGGAAAATCCCTTGGAGGCAGAGCCTGGTAGGCTGCAGTCCATGGGGTCGCTAAGAGTTGGACACGACTGAGCTACTTCCCTTTCACTTTTCACTTTCACACGTTGGAGAAGGAAATGGCAACCCACTCCAGTGTTCTTGCCTGGAGAATCCCAGGGACGGGGGAGCCTGGTGGGCTTCTGTCTGTGGGGTCGCACAGAGTTGGACACGACTGAAGCGACTTAGCAGCAGTAGCAGCATGATCCTATTACCATTTTCTTAATTGTTTTGGGTTTATTTTCATAGGTCTTTTCCTTCTCTTGGGTTTTTTGCTAAATTAGTTCCTTTAGCTTTGATTGTAAAGCTGGTTTGGTGGTGCTGAATTCTCTTAACTTCTGCTTGTCTGGAAAGCTTTTGAATAGCAGCAGTAGCAGCATGATCCTATTACCATTTTCTTAATTGTTTTGGGTTTATTTTCATAGGTCTTTTCCTTCTCTTGGGTTTTTTGCTAAATTAGTTCCTTTAGCTTTGATTGTAAAGCTGGTTTGGTGGTGCTGAATTCTCTTAACTTCTGCTTGTCTGGAAAGCTTTTGATTTCTCCATCAGATCTGAAGCAGTCTTGCTGGGTAGAGTATTCTTGGTTCTGTGTTCTTCCCTTTCATCACCTTAAATATGCCATGCCATTCCCTTCTGGCTTGTATCATTTCTGTTGAGAATCAGCTGATAGCTTGATGGGAGTTCCCTTGTTGCTTTTAATATTTTATCTCTGTCTTTATTTTTTTTAATAATTTTTATTTTTACTTTATCTCTGTCTTTAGTCTTTGTCAGTTCGATTACTGTGTGTCTCAGTGTGTTCTTCCTTGGGTTTATCCTCCCTAACTCTCTGTGCTACCTGGACTTGGCTGACTACTTCCTTTCCCATGTTAGGGAAGTCTTCAGCCATTATCTCTTCAAATATTTTCTCAGGTCCTTTCTTTCTTCTCCTTTTGGGACCCTTATAATATTAATGTTGATGTGTTTACTGTTGTCCCAGAGGTCTCTTAGGCTGTATTCATTTCTTTTCATTCTTTTTTCTATATTCTGTCCTGTGTCAGTGGTTCTCACCATTCTGTCCTCCCAGTCATTTATCTGTTCTTCTGCCTCAGTTACTCTGCTGTTGATTCCTCCTAGTGTATCATTCATCTGTTTGTGTGTTCTTTAGTTCTTCTAGGTCTTTGGTAAACATTTCTTGCATCTTCTCAATCTTTGCCTCCATTCTTTTCCTGAGATCCTGGATCATCTTTACTATCATTATTCTGAATTCTTTTTCTGTAAGGTTGCCTGTCTCCACGTCATTTAGTTGTTTTACTGGGATTTTATCTTGTCCATTCATCTAGGACATAACTTTCTGCTTTTTCATCGTGATTAACTTTCTGTAATATGGTTTTTGTTTCAGCAGCTGTGAGACTGTGCTTCTTGCTTCTTCTCTCTGTCCTCTGATGGATAAGGCTAAGAGGCGTATGTAAGCTTCTTGATTGGAAAGACTGGCATGGGAAAAACTAGGTCTTGCTCTGGTGGGCAGAACCTTGCTCAGTAAAGCTTTAATCTAATTGTCTGCTGATGGGTGGGGTTGCACTCCCACCCTGGTAGTTATTTGGCCTGAGGGGTCTACAGGCTTTATGGTAGGGTTAATGGTGAACTCCAAGAGGGTTTACACCAAGGGGGACCTTCCAGTGCCCCATTCCTGTGGTGAGCCCCTGCCAACCCATGCTCCACAGGAGGCCCTCCAGCACTAGCAGGTAGTGGTGGTTCGGTCTCCTGTGAAGTCACGGCTCCTCTCCTATAGGTCTTGGTGCATGCAAAATTTTGTTTGTGCTCTCCAAGACCAGAGTGTCTGTTTCTCTCAGTCCTCTGGAAGGCCTATAATCAAATCCCGCTGGCCCTGAAGGCCAGATTCCCTGAGGAATCCCAGTCCCTTTGTTGTATGCTCAGGCTGGGAAGCCTGACTTGGGGTTCAGAACCTTTACAATAGTGCAAGAACTTCTTTGGTATTATTGTTCTCCAGTCTGTGGACCCACCTGGCAGGTATGAGATTTAATTTTATTGTGATTGCATCCCTCCTACCAACTTGCTGCAGCTTCTTGTCTTTGGACGTGGGGTTTCTTTTTGTGGTGGGTTTCAGCGTCCTCTTATCAATGGTTGTTCAACAACTATTTGCAATTTTGGTGCTCTCACAAGAGGAGATGAGTACATCTCCTTCTACTCTGCCATTTTCAAAAGTGTTTTATTTTTCATACATTATTTGTGTGAAAATTATTAGAAACCTATTCCGTACTACATAGCTGATTGTATTAATTGGGTACCTAGGCTAATTTTGTTGTGCTTAGGAGCAAACTGGACTTACAAACGTGCTCTCAGAATGGAAGCTGTTGGTATGTAGGGGACTTACTATATTATCTAGCCCTTTGGTGAAAAGTTTCATTAAACTCTGCTCTAGGGTTCACCCCTAAAGTGTCACATAAAGTAGTGAAATGCCTCAAGTGTTCAGTGAGGTTTCTTCACTTTGGCTGGTGTGGAACTTCAGGAATTACCTAGCGCTATTGAACTTATAGCATCACTGTTCAATTCTAAGTCCCAGAGCAGGTATTCATTTGCTAACTCTTACAAATGTTTTCTGTATATACACACCCCAGCCCTCAACCAAACCAGATTTAGGTCTGCTTTTCTGATGCACAGCAAATCTAAGCAACTGACATCAGGTTGTGGTGAAGGAGAGCAGTGTTTATTGCAAGATGCCTAGTGTGGGGCCAAGCAAGGAGAATAAACAGATCATGGTCAAAACTCCTGAACTCCTTGATGGCTTTTGGTGAAGGGGTTTTTGTTTTTAAGAAGCTTTATTATCCATGTTCAGATTAATTAAGGATGTTGTAATGACAAACATACAGAAACACTGTTTAAAACATAGTCATTAAATAGAAAAGTATCAAATTTATTTTTTAATCATTGGGCATTTTGTCTTTTTTTACATTGGAGTAAAGTTAATTAACAATATGTTGGGGGGTGGTCCTAAGATGGCAGAGGAATAAGACGGGGAGACCACTTTCTCCCCCACAAATTCATCAAAAGAACATTTCAACGCTGAGCAAATTCCACAAAACAACTTCTGGATGCCGGCAGAGGACATCAGGCACTCAGAAAAGCAGCTCATTGTCTTCAAAAAGAGGTAGGAAAAAATACAAAAGACAAAAAAAATAGTCACAAGAAGTAGGGAGGGAGCTCTGTCCCAGGAAGGGAGTCTTCAAAAGAGAGAAGTTTCCAAACACCAGGAAACACTCTCACTGCCGAGTCTGTGGTGAGCCTTGGAAGCAAAGAGGGCAACATAAGCGGGAGGGAAAATAAATAAATAATTAAAACCCACAGATTATGAGCCCAACGGTAACTCCTCCAGCAGGGAAGCAGCGCAGACGCCTGCATCTGCCACTAGCAAGCGGGGGCTGGGCAGGGAGGCTGCACTGCTTTTTAAGGATTGGGTCCAAATGCCCCAAGGGTAACCAGAGTGAACTAACTTGAGCTAGCAAACCAGACTGTGGGATAGCTACCACGCGAAAAGCTCTAACATAAGACACTGCCAGGACCGCGCATAGAACAAAGGATGGAACAGAATTAGCCGATTGCAGACCATCCCCCTCTGGTGACAGGCAGCCAGAGCCAGAAGGGCCGGAAGTGGGCAATAGCAGCCCCAGAGAGACATTAACTACCAAACGGCAAGCAGGCTTCTTTGCTAACTAAGACTTCTTGGGGTTCTGGAC